>VZUA01051872.1:16864-31172 GCA_013401035.1 Horornis vulcanius
TCTGCTGGGGACCTTGGGAACTTGCTGAGTTACACGTGTTTTTCTGACACAGATCTTCTCAGAATCAGTGGTCCCAGTGGTCGTTCTGATTCCCTTGATCTGCAGCCAGTTTCTCCTGAGCAGTCCACCTCTGGCAGGGGCCTTGCTGAAGGCTGGCCAGTCTGGGTGATTGCTTCTCCTGAAGGTCACTTCCCGTGAGCCCAAAAACCCTCTGGGTGAAAAACCTTCTCCTAATTTTTAACCTAAATCTCCACTGATAGAGTTTTATGATATTCCCTTATGTGCTCTCACTGGTCTGTCTACTCCAAATTGCTTCCACACACTTTCTGAGATTGTCTAATATAAATACAGAGGCATGAGGGCTTAGCTGACCAAAGTGTTTCAGACTAATATTGCTTAGGTTAGAGTCAAGGTCCCTCTTGCCAATCCCATCATCTCACAGAATCTCTCAAAGCCTTCAACTCTTGCATTCTTGTCTTCTCTAAAATGAGGTGTGAAAGTGTCTCCCCTCCACCATCTACCTGCAAAGTGGTGACTAAGGGATGCTTCCCAGTGGCAAGAGAAATGGATTCACTACAATGAGAATTTCATTTCTGTCTCCCTCTTTCTGAATGGCTGCATTGACCACAAGGTTATGCTGCAAAGAGTGGACAGCAGATGCTTAACTCCACTCTACTTCAGCATGGGAACAACCTTGTAATCATCTCAATACTTCAGGTGATGTGTGGGCAGGCTCTGAGCCTACACTACAAGGACATGCAAGCAGGCACGTGGACACTTGGCTCACCTGAAACATCTGCTCACTTGGATGTTCACAGCAGCTGCATTCAGGTCCTTATATTCATTCACTTTATGGCAAAAAAAAAAAACCTCAGAACTTGTCTGGTACCCCAGTCTCTTAGGGATGGAGTTTTAAGGTCACATTTCATATTTCATTGTCAACATACTATTTTGAGTCCTCTCCATCTATGAATGAAGAGACCACAACACATCTGAATGTCTTTACTTCGCACAGTCACAAGTCACCTCCTCATAACCCTTCGAAAAAACATGGCTGAACTGCAGAAAAGCAAATGTTATCTGTTGTGGTTTGAAAGACTAAACAAGACAAGATTTTTCTTCTCCACTGAGCATAAAGAGTTCTGTAATTAGACCCCTCAGTTTAACCTTTTAGCCCTAACAGGGAAAACTGAGAAAATTTTCTTGGGGAGTGATTGAACAATTGAATTAATTGAAATTGGTTGTGTGAAAAAAATGGCAATGATGCATGTAGATGGATAGCATCTTTGTCCAGACAGCTAATGTTTTCTTGTGCAGCATTTTCTTCAGCCACTTGTGGCTGGTGGACAGAACTCTGTATGCTTCAGTCAGTCACAATAAGGTTGTGGAAGCAGGCTTGCAGGTTCCAGCTGGGTGCTGTCATTAAAAAGAGGGTATGGTGTTCACAAGCAAAGCCAGACCAGCCACTGGTTGATATAAAATCTTTCTTCTCCAACAAGGGCATCAGGGTGTTCGGTTTTCTGATGTTCATGCAAAACACGTCCAGAAAACATCACCAAGGTGAAGGTTCTCTCCATCCAACACTGTTCAACCAGAGCTTGGGATGTAATTCATCATGGAAGAAACCTATTTGGCCATTAGTTGTCTGAAATTCATTACAGCAACCCACCCATCATATAGTACCCACACTGAATGACTAATTTAGATGTGGAAGGGCTGAGTTACACTTACCAGCCTGTGAGGCTCCCAGTGTTTTGCTGGGTGGTCCA
This sequence comes from Horornis vulcanius, assembly GCA_013401035.1. Lineage (NCBI taxonomy): Eukaryota > Metazoa > Chordata > Aves > Passeriformes > Scotocercidae > Horornis > Horornis vulcanius. Next base: position 18,634 of record VZUA01051872.1, read on the forward strand.
TCAAAGCCTCCAGTGAAAAGGAAGCTCTGCAAACAGTAGTGGAGGGGTGGATTCCTGGTAGAGTCCTTCTCTGAAAGAGCCCTGCTAGGATGAGCTTTGCCCTGCCGCGATTGTTACAATACCCTTCATGTTTTGAGATAGCAGGAGCATAAGTGATGGCAGCGATAACTTCCCTTGCTCCCCTTTTCCTCAAGACCAAATAACATTTAAGTAGCAGCCTCATGCCCCCAGCATCCACTGCTCAGCATGGATGGAAGCAGCAGTCTGGCTGCTGGACATGGATGACATAGTGCTGCAATCAAGCAGGACAAGTGTCCTCAGAAATACCCAACACCTTCACTTAACACCTTCATAAAAGCAAGAAGCAAGTGGACCTTCACTGCATGGGCTGTTCCCAGAGCAGAGGAACCTTTGAAGTTTCTCCTGTTGTCTGATACCATCCAGACTACTGTCATTCTTTCAGGTTTATTCATGGCACCTTTCTGAGGAAGGCAAATGCTGTTAGCCTCATTAGACAACTGAAAGGCTTGAGAGGAAGAGGATGATGTAGCTACATAATAAAGAGTGAGACCAGGACTGAACTAAATTGGTGTGTAGGACACCAATTTCACCTCATATCTTCTACCTTCCTTTCTGGCTTTACTTTGCCCATCACCCACCCTGGTAGTTTGCAGTCATCACATTCATGCTGACAAAAAACTGAAAATGCCCTAAGAAAGTCCACTGCTTGGACACTGGCTGACATTTGGATCCAGACAGAGCATGATCAAGCTGACACATCAGCCCCAGGGGTCTTCAGGCTCCTTAAGCCCAGGAAATCCTGTAAAGCCAGTTCCTAGCATGGGCTTTGGTGAGTTAGTCTGATCCTGATGTTGACTCCAGATCCAAAGCCCGCTGAGGCACCATCTCAGATGTATCCATGTCATATGGGCATCTCTGGCAAAGCTCTGAGTTGCCCCAAGTAGTACTGTAACCACCAAACTACACATACTACTCCACAGCCCCTGGGAAAGCCAGGTAGGCTTTCCTGAATAATAGTCCATGAGCCCTAGAGCCACCATGGTGTTACAAAATCCTTGTAATAAATTATCGTTCTTTGTCCCTTTCAGAGCTCAGTCAGTCCACATCTCTTATGATGCTCTTGATTGCTGTGGGCATGAACAAGCACCTGTCCTATTTATCACTTTGAGGGTTTTATCACTAGCACTAGAATAAAAGTACTATTCATTTGTACCTCATCAGGAAAAAAGAACCCCAGAAACCAATTGTGTTAGGTACTGAAAGGACAGAGCCAAAAGCTGCCATGAGCAATTTACAGACTGACTGTATGATGACACATCAGGGAAGGGGTAAGAACAGCAGGAATGGATGATAAAAGCTGGTTGTCTTGGTCACAGAGGTGAGACAAAGCCATAACCTCACCTTCAGCACCTGGCACTTCCAAATGAAAGTCAGAGCAGGCATGGGACTGATGTAGACACCAGTGCCAGAAGTGAATTCTTGGCCTATAGCTCTGGATTAAGAAGGTGGAAAAACAGGTGCAAATCTGTATTTGAGAGCTTTCTTATGAAGGAAGGACCAGAGGAAAAGGATGAGTAAGTAGAATTTTTTGGAAAATTTTGGGGTTGGTATGTTTCCGTAACTAAAGCAGACATCATATTAGAGAATTCCACAGGATTTGGAAAAGCGAAGATATCAGGAACCTCTTTCAGCATAAAGTTCAAAGGCATTTTGTGACCATATCTACAGCCTCTATCTGGAGAAAATCCTCCAGCAAAGGAGAATGAGTCAAGTGATAAAGTTCTGTTCTCCTTCCCCTAGTAAAACTTTTTACCCAGGATTAAAAGAATAACTCAGCTGTGATGACATATCACCACCACTACATGACTCAGAGCCTTGTATTTCTCTGCTGCCAAAGCAACCATTCTCAGTTCCCCCTAAATCCAAATCCAACCACTGCTGGGTCAGCTTTCCTTGGGTTCAAGGAGAAATTGTACACATTTACCAAAGGGAAATCATTGAAGGAATTGTTGGAAATGACATCTGGCTCAGAGACCCCTGAGCTGAAACTGGTCATTGGCAGGCAGATACAGGGAGAAAGTACTGTAAATACTCACTGTGTTCCAGATCATCTCCCAACTTTCACTGTCTAAGGATCACATGGAGGACTAGACTGAGCTTTGGTCTGACACATTAAAGCCACCCCTCTGTTTAACCTTTCAGGACTACAGATCAAAGTCAGTTTACAAAGAGCATTACTTACCAGTAACAGTGAGATGTACGCGAACAAGACTGCAGCCACAATCAGGATAACAAGAGACCACAGGAACCAGAAACCCAGGTTCCCATAGTTATACCTAAAAACAAACCAACAAAATACTATAAGAATGTTTTTGGTTAGCACGTGGACTAGAGAGGACCAATAGCCTTGTTCCTTGAAATTCTGAAATTTTCTAAGCAATAAGACAAAGAAAGGCAGAGGAATAGCCTATGCTGTAACATGCAAAAGTGAATTAAAAGCCTCCTTCCCAAAATCCCTGATTGTATTAATCATCAGACTAAAACACATTATTTTACCTTTCCTTCCCATAATATTTGAGCAGCTTCAATTTAATTTCAGGGGGCAGATCTGCGTATCTGTTGCCTACGTACTACAGAAGGAAAAGATGTGCATAAATTCCTGATGATTATTTCTTACTTTTGATCTGGGAACATGGAATTCTCTTTCAGTGAGATAGCTCGTGCAATGCCTCTGATTCCAGCCACTACATTTATTCACATGGAATGGGGGAGAAAGGGAAGAGGGAAAAGAATGACTCAGAGAAGGAAAAAGTTATTTAGTCCCTTCCATTCACAATTTTTGTGATGATGATTCTCCCCTTTCTCCTAAATTCACACTTACACCTAAAAATTGTACCCAAGCAAAGGCAGAGTCTCAGCACCACCAGAGTCATTGGACATTCAATTTGGATGCTGTAACCAAGAGTTTAGGGTGCCAAATCTTTGCTTCATGACTAAAGTGTCCTGTTGCACCACGGCTGCTCTGGAGGGTGCTCATCCCTTCCCAGTCATCCTAGTGACCTGCCGAAAGGGTGGGAGAGGAGGAAAAGATGTAACTTACCAGTCAAAGCCGTTGTAGTCATTTTTACCTTCACCCCACGTGTACAGAAAGACCAGAGAAAAGCAGAAAGCTGCAACGAGCAATGGGAAAAACATGCATTCCCGCTGGAGAGGGAGAGGAAGGACAAGCAGTCAGAGCTATGGCCAGCCCAGAGCAACCAAAGCAAATGGCAGGTACTTTTAGGCTGTCCCCAAAAATATGTAGCTTAGTGTTGAAATTCTAACTGAAGTAAATATGGAGGGGAATTCCCATCCTGTCCCTTATAACCAGTAAAATGTCCTCAAAAGCATACTCTGCACTACTTGTTCTCAGGGAAACCTCATGACTTCCCAAATGAACGGGATTTTAACTGCCTCACATGAGAGGAAATTGCACTGTAGAGCAACTTTCTTTGCAATTCTTACTGCCCACCCAACCTTAACGTTACTTCTTTAATTTGATTCTATGGCTTTGAGATGTTTCACTGGCCAGGAAAGGTTGGTGCAAAGTCCACTTTTACTACCTGTAACACAGACAAATTGAGCCTGCCAGAGAAGCAGAAATTCCTCAAGAATTTAGAGCGAAAACTAACAGCCTAACAGATCCCAGTGGGCTCCAAATTATACTGGGCTAGGATTCCACAACATCAACCCCTTGCCTGTTAGACTGCCCTGCCCCAGTAGAGCAATCCAAGTCTGTGGTGATTTTGGGCTCCTTTACCATGCTGCAGCAGCATTTCCCAGGCTCGGTCCTTTCGCGCTGGTACCGCTTCCACCGGCAGCTGTAGAACCCAGCCAGGCAGGAGATGAAGGGCTGGTGCTCGTACCTCTGCAGCAAGCGCCGACGGACCACCTTCAGCTTCCCAAACTTGAGCCTCTTGAGGCTGGTGGGACTGGCCTCCATCTGAGTGGCTTTATCTCATCTTCCTCCTGAAACAAGAACACAAGTTCTATGGGGAGACTGTTGGGTAAGCTTTCCATATTTGAAAAAGGAGAGAAAGTTTTCCCAAGCACATGCTGAGACCAGCAAGAAGTGATGCTGAGGACATCCCACTAAATTATATACACCAAAGTGAGATGGCCAGCTGAGGATGGTCAGTGTAAATCCCCTTAGCCGTCAGTGGTGCTCCTGGTTGTAACTTAGGTGCTCTGAATCACCTTTGATGCTACCTCTGCCTCCTTTTGGCTATAACAGGGAGTTCTGGGAAATGAATTCATTAACTTTAACACATTTCAAATTATGTCACATGAACTTGAATCTAGGATTAGCTATGGGAATTATTCAGCATCGCTGTGACCTGCTTGAAACATGCTATCAGTTTAACTAGCTCATGTAGAAAAGGCACTAAACCCCCCCGGGTACACAGCTCTCTTATCCTGGCAAAACTGCAGCACTGCAGAGACTGATCCCTTAAGAAATAATTATTACCTGGCTGAAACAAATTTACTTAGAACAGATTTTCAAGTGTAGAAAGACCAGCTGCAAAGATGTACATGTGGGAGATCTATTCATAATCACAATTAAAAGCAAAGAACTTGGTGGTAAATTGCAACCAGGGTAGTTACAGTGAAGCAAATAGCACAGGACTAGTGCTAGTTGAAGAGTGGTTCACCCAGCAGGGCACTACCAAGACTTCAAGGAAAGATACAGAAAAGCAGTTTTGTGTGGGCATGTAAAGAAGCCCCATTATAAAGCTCTTCTTCGGAGTCAAGTTAGTCAGAAATGTTTTTCTGTTGCATTAAGAGATCCATCACATCCTTGAGTCCACATCAACCATGTTCAAATCCTGGTATATCTGCTGCAAAATCCCAGCTTAGGACTCAAGATTTCCCTGATTTTTCAGATGTAATAACAAAAACTTAAGAGGAAGAATAAACAGTTTGCTGAACTATACACATAGATGGAACACACGTATAAAGGGTTTGTGTTTGAAAATAACTCTGATCCCAGTGTGACTTTGGAGAAATCAGTGCATAAATCCTTGCAGACTGACACAGCCGAATAACTGACCAGTCTGCAGAAAGCACAAATAAATCTGAGACATGAGACACAAGTTAACACAGAAAAGGCACTCCCCTCATACCCCTTCTAAATGCCACAGCCTATTGGCAGCTGGAGTACAAGGAAAGAGGATGAAAAGGAAACAAAAAAGGGTTCACTTTGGACCAGTACTAACTATGCAGTGCTAAGAATGTCATGCCCTGAATGCCTTCCTGAGACAGATGTGTCTGTCCATCCAGGACAGTCATAGGGAATCACACACACTTGGATGTGGTGGGGTCAAGCCATCCCTAGAAGCTCAGCAGTACCAGATCCTGGCACCAACAAGTCACCCTTAGTAAAAAATTGATGCCAATCTCATGTGGCCAGATGGTGATCCTGCTCTAGAATTCCCAGAGCACAGTTGGGGGGATGTGGTGCAGATGACAGCTGATCTGGCTGGTTTCATCAGCTGGCCTAAAGTACACCTGGCATAAACCCAGCAATTACCAAGTTACAACAGCCACAGCTTCTGAATATATTTGAACCTTCAGAGCTCTTACCAGAAGGCTGTCACATGCCATGGGATTGCAATATTTGTTACCTCCTACAAGGATCCCCAAAATATGAGTTCTCGTATCAACAAAGCACAGTGTCCATTCTTACTCAGCCCTTCTCCTTCAGCAATAGGAATTCAGGACACTGGACCAAACCCATTAGTTTGGCTGTCAAAGGGCCGTGAGGTTTATTACTCACATTCCCAGGAGAGGGCACAAGGCTCACACATCAATATTTGTCTATGAGCACACAGGATTTGACAGGAAAAGAGATTATGGAGATCCTGAAACACTGCCCACATCATCTGTCTGGCTATAGCAGCATGCCAGGTGTTAAACCTAGGTGTTAGTTTACCCCTCATGAAATTGTCAGTGATGGAGATCCCACCAAGCCTTAAGGCAGGATGAACAAGTCCTAACTCACTTTATAATTAAAAGTTGGTTGTTGGTTTTTGGTTTTTTTCCCAGTGTCTTATCCCCTGTATAACAGTTAAGGACATTACTTCATGCCTTGTTTATCATAGATGTAGTGAACAGCTTAAACTCCTCCTCTGTTAGGTATTACATGTATTCACATAGAGATGTCTCCTCTTAAACCTCCTCTGGCCTCAACTATCCCAGCTTTTCTAGTCTTTCCTTGTAGTTCATGTTTCCTCTTCCTCAGAGTATCCTTGTATGGAGTGCACAGTCACCTGCTATTTGGGATTTCTGTGGCATTTCCCATGGGTTTTGGCACACAGTAGCCACAGTCTGTCCAGGTTCAACCTGTTCACCCATAGCACAGGCTACTCGATACCTGCAGCATCCAGTTTCTCTCATGTATCAAACATCATCTGGCCTTTAGCTTCTGAATGCTTAAATAATTCACCCTGGACTCACCCCCAGCAGAAAGGGAAAGGGGTTTTTAGCTTCATCACACAATGACAGGATTGTTTGGATTGGGAGAAATCTCAAAGAATATTTCATTAGACCAGGTTGCTCAGAATCCCACTCCATCTGGCCTTGAACACTTCCAGGGATGTGGCATCCAAAACATCTCAGGGCAATATCAGAGCTTCATCTATGCATCAGAGTACTTATGACACCACTGTAATTAAGAATTTCATGACCTCCTGCCTTAGTCTTTCCAATCAAGTCACCTCTCCAAGCCCAGGGGTTATTGGGAAAGGGACACTTCATTGCAGAGGAGGCTGGGGAATGAGGGAGAGACAAACATCCTGCTGTCCACAACCCCCTCCCCCAGCCTCTGGTTCTCCCAAGAACATCAGGCTGGCCAAAGAAGAGCAAAATGCCTTTCTCTCTGGCATCCCCTGAATCCCCGTTGGTCCTGTATTCCAAGCAGTATCACTATGGCAATAACACCTTTCAGTATCAAGAGACTGAAAAAAACATAACTTTTCCCTGCTTTGGGCTCTAGTTTCTGCTGGTATCCATCTGTCCTTCTTTTCCTATCCTCTCCCTTTTTTCTTCCCAGAGACCTTTTTCTCTTCTCCCAGCCCCCAACAGACAGAACTATCTGACTCAGCTGCTCCTCTAAAGCCTGGAAAGGGCCAAAGAATCCTAAAAAGGCAATAAATTTGGACTGAAATTTTATCTTGTCAAATACAGAGGACAGATGTTCTCTAGCATATCTCCACTCAAGTAAATAGAGAAAATGGAGACTGTATTGCACCTTCCAGCACCTAAAGGGGTAACTGTTGAGTTAATAGCTATTAAATAACTATTTGACAAGGGCATGGAGTAACAGGACAAGAGGGAAATGGCTTCAGACTGAAAGGAGGTAGGCTGAGATTAGACCTTAGGAAGAAATATCAGTGAGCTCTTGTCCAAAGCAGAAACCATCCTATCAATCCCCAGGCCATGATCCAAGGCTTCTGCTCTCCCAAGCATACAGGACTCACCTAGTAAATGGGAGCTTTTGAGCAGTTCTGCCCCACAGGTTCAGGGACTGCTGGGTCCCCGCTGAGGAATGAAGCACAAGGCATGCTCAAAGCACTAGACAAAAGGTGATGCTCTAGTGGAGATGCAAAGGAAGGAATTGACAGGGAGAGAGAAGACCAAGGACAACTCACCAAATTTGAGGCTGCTATACTCTTAAGGCAGTGACTCCTAAAAGAGCCTATTTCTCTCTTCACTCTGCAAGGTTCATGTATTGCAATGCATTTACACTCTGCTGTTGCTGCTATCAGCAAATAGTCCAGTGGAAATTCCTAGGACAAGTCCAGGAGGAATCCTTAGATGTGACAGGTCTCAGGTGAGAATGAGGAAAACAAAGACACAAGGAGAGTCAGAAGGGTGCTTCTCAGTTAAAATGGACCCATATCTCCAATCACTCCATTGTTCTCTTTATATGTGTCCTTCCAAACAGGCATCACTCCTCCCCTTTTACCTCCGCACATTTTCCCTGGTTTCTGCCCTCTGGTTCATCTCCACGTTCTCAAGTAATTGTGTTCCATTTAACAAAAGCTCCCTCCTTACCACTCAGCCACCCTTCAGGTTCTCCATGACCCTCTGTCCCCTGGTTTCATCCTTTGTGGTTTCATCCATGGTAACCAATTACCAGCTCTCAGAGCTGCCACAGCTGGGGCAAGGCCATAAAAACATTATAACTCCCAAGGTCTGTCTGAATCTGCAGTGCCTCAGACCACATCAAACACTGATACATTTGAATTTACAAGCATCTGATCCTAAGAAAGATAATACCCCAGTAACTTTGCCAACAACCCCCTAAGGGGCAAACAACACTGAAACAAATGACAGATGCAGAAGCCAAAAAACCAGTTCAGTCCTTTGGCAGGAGTTAGCAAGAGGCTCCACAGTCCTTGCATCTAGATTTGAAGCACAGTTCTCTTAAAATTCAGAGATTGTCTGCAACGCCTGCCCATCTTTACCAAACAAAGTTAAATGGATGGAGAAGGAAAAAGCAAACTTTCATCCTTTCACTGGGAAAGCAAGCAGGTAAACACTCATCAGTAGGATGGCAAAGTTTAGGACTCCTGAACAAGTGAGGCATGAAAGCAGTAACATATTTCTCTGCTCCATAAACCCCCGGGACTTTAGGTTTTTCCATGGCAAACAGAGACTTTGCTCATAGATAAGAGTCCTCATAATCACAGGCAGTCAGACAGGGCTGCTGCTTTCCCACTGCTTGGCAGAGAGTGTGGAAAAGCATGGGAAATAGCCTGGGGGGATGAGAGAGGAAAGAGAAGGAGAGAAAAATCAGGAAACATATTCAGCCACACAGCCTGAATGCTGAAAGCACTGAAAAGAGGAACCTGTTTGAGAGGCCAGTGCATAAGCAAGGATTAAAAAACTGTGTCTTTTTTGGGTGCTGGGGCTGGACCATTCATCTTCCAAGGGGCAAAGGTATGGCAGCCAAATCTGGCATCCCCTATAGGTTTTTCCCTTAGGACCTCTTGACCATGTCTTTCCTTTCCCCTGCACCGAGCTATCTCCCACACCGTACCTCACAACGCAGGGGGTTGTAAGGCACGGTCGGCGAGGCGGCAGCAGCGGCGGCCGAGGTACGGCCTGGAGGTGAGGGTCAGGTCAGGCTGTCCAAGGGGAAAGCCCCGAGCCACAGCAGCAGCAGCAGAGCCCCCGCAGCACGGGAAAGCTCACGGCGGCGGAGCGGGCCAGGAGCGGGTCAGGAGCGGGCCGGGAGCGGGCGGAGCCGGGAGCACCGCGGCGGTTTCAAACCGGCGCGGGCAGCGCGAGCGGCGGAGCCGGCGAACGGGGAGCGGCGCGGGGATGGCGCGGGGAGAGGCGCGGGGCTGGAGTAAATAAGGCGCGGGAATGGCGCGGGGCTTCTCCCGCGGGCAGCGGCTGTCGCGAGCAACTGCTCGCACGTGCCGTGGCTGTCCCAGCGGTTGTCCCAGCGGTTGTCCCAGCGGCTGTCCCAGCGGTTGGCGCAGGGAGGGCCCTGAGGCGCCCCGGCACGGGCAGCAGAGTCAGCTGCCACAAAAGCCTCGAGATGAGACGACCAAGAGGGGACCTCACCTCTAAGTGTCTGCGGGGAGGGTGACAAGAGGATGGAGCCAGGCTCTTCTTTGTGATGCCCACCACAAGAAAAAGAAACGGGTGCATAGGAAGCTCCAGCCTAAACATGAGGAAGAACTTCTTTACTGTGCAGGTGACCAAGCGCTGGAACAGGTTGCCCAGAGAGGTTGTGGAATCTCCCATTGGAGATTCTCAAGAACTACCCAGTCCTGCACAATGTGCTCTAGGGTGATCCTGCTTGAGCCATGAGGTTGGACCAGCTGACCCACTTGAGTCCCTTCCAGCCTGACCCATTTTGATTCCAAGATTCTGTGGTTGCAGGCTCTTTCCAGACCTTAGAAATACATTTCCCAGTTCGCTGCAAGAAGAGATTTGGGGGGAAAAAAATTACATGGGCAACAGGAGTCACATGAGGGACATGGAGACGGTAATTTCTCAGCCCCTGAGCATGGCCAGCTTCTCTTAAGAATCTTGATGGTGTAGAAAGGCAGCAGAAAGGAGTGATGCCCACTGTGCCCATTCCACTGTTTCCAAGGGTTTTGGACAGAAAGGGAACCCCATGCCAGGATTAAGATATTCCTTCAACCTGAGCTGAGCCTCTCCAGCATCTACAGCTCCTTAGCCTGGAGATTACTACCACCACTCTTTAGGGCATCACTTTCTGGCCTTTCTCCTGGGATTCTTTCACAGCATCACACCAAGAGAAGCAAAGGAATAAAACCTCCTGGCAAGCTGCTGGTTGATCACCATCACCATGAGCTGCACACAGATCTCGCCACTAGACAGGAAAGGTCAACAAAGAGCATCCCTTAAATCTGCATTTCTACCCTACAGTCTGCCCAAGCCTCTTGATCACAGTCTAGGATCCCTTTTATCTGACTGTCATCTGCCTTCAGTTTCTTTTCAGGAAATTAATGAGGCATAACCCAGGAAATTAAAAAAAGATCAAATAAACTAAAGATAGTTGTAACCTCCCTATGATAAAGAATATAATCTATGTCCTCTCCCTGGCAGATGATAATTAAAATTTATCATTACAACCTTCAGCAGTTTCTTGATAAGCCCTGCTCTAGGATCTCAGGGAGTGGTACAGCCTGGGACAAACACATGCAAGGCATGTCTCGTGCACTGCTTATCTGTTGGCTTCTGAGGTGGAAGAACACAGCCATTGAAAGAAAGAAGCCATTCAGCAGAAAGAAACTGTAGCCCTGGTTCCTTGCCTTCGAGATGTTTTAGTTTTCAGAAATTCCTTTCCCAAGAAACTTTTTGTAAATAAGATATGTTTTTCATTCCTTTCTCCTAGGAGGGACTTCCTGATGTCCCTCTGCCTTGACCAATGCGGTTAAAAAAGTTTGTCCTTGTTTCACCAATTGAATTAGTCTCTATAAAATAGTATAAAAGGGAGAAACCTCCCAAAAATAAATGGAATTATTCCCTGCCTTCTGAACGTAGAATCTGTGTTGTTGTGTTTGTACAACAGCGTCAAGAAACAGCAGGGCTTAACATGGGAAACAACCAGCAGATGCGGATGTAGAAGAGGTTAACGAGAAATTACAGCTCCTGGGACTGCAGGGACAATGCTTCTCCATTCCACTTGTAGTGCACTTCTAACAGGCAGTGGCTGTGGCTTCCAAAGACATGGAGAGATTTCCACCAAGGTTTGAACAGACACCACATTTTGAACAGACAAAAATAAACAAGCCCACTTCAAACAAATACTGCCAAAATCCTGTATCTATTACACGGGGACTTACCTCATCACAGAGGACATCCAGCAGGAGCTGTGCTGGGAATGGGTGGTGTGCCCTGCTCAGCCATAAGTGCCTCAGCTGTGGGTACATGCTTTAAGGCAAGATCTTCTCAGGCAACCAATCCATTTTGTGGCATCAATCTGAGAAGCCCTTGAGGAGCCCCCATGACTAAAAATGAGTGATATGGGTTTGGAAACACTGCTGCAGCCCCAAATTTCTAAACATACCCCTACATGGTGAAGCAAGCCTCACTCCAAGGTGAGATCTATTCACCTTCAAACAACCCAACGTCAGTCACGAGAATTTAGCATACAAAAGGCATCTTAATCCCTGTTTTATTCCAGTGTGATCACCATAGGAAATAAATCTGTAAAGCTGGAACACATTTTTGCGCAGGTCATATTTTTCCACTCCCAAAACCCTCGCCCAGTACTGTTCAGAGTCTTTATTTCTTCAAGGTACCTCTCTCAAGAGTCTTGCACAATCAGAGGACTGCAGCACCTCTCCTGTGAAGACAAGCTGAGAAAATTGGGGCAGTTACTAACTTTAAACTGAAAGAGGGTAGGTTTAGATTAGATATTAGGAAGAAATTCTTCACTGTTAGGGTGGTAAGGCACTGGTTTCTCAGAGAAGCTGTGGCTGCTCCATCCTTGGAAGTGTCCAAGACCAGTTTGGATGGGGCCCTAAGCAACTGGGTTAGTGGAAGGTGTCCCTGTCCATGGCAGGGGGTTAGGAATGAGATGACCTTAAGTTTCCTTTCAACCCAAACCATTTTATAATTCTATGTTTGAAGCATGTTTGTCCCCAGTGACCAGTCCCCAGGGATGGCTCATTATTCACAACCACTTGCAGGAACTTTGTTTAATCATACTTACCATCAGGAGAAATTACAACTGTTTTTCTTCATTTTCAAAGCACTTTGCAAGCTACATTAACAAATGTGTGCCCAGGAAATTACTGGCTAAGTCTCAAAGCATTTACAATGGGTTTATACAAATGCTTTCAGCTTCACGTGGAAACAGGCAAGGGGAAATCATCATGTTTGTAAAAGGGTCTCAAAGTGCTACAATAGATTTTCCCTCTCGCCTGCTAGGAGCAAAATGAGTGTTTTGAATAAAGCTGAATAGTTGCTTTAAAAAAAAAAAAAAAAAA
>VZUA01051873.1:1797-24975 GCA_013401035.1 Horornis vulcanius
CACCGCCCGGTCCCGGTCCCGGCCCCGGCCCCGGCCCCGGCCGCCGCCGCGCCCCGCCGGGAAGATGAGGTGAGTGCGGGCGGGCGGGGATGCGCCGAGTGCCGCGGGCAGGGCGGGCACGGAGCTCCCGCCGGAGGGTGGGGGGACCCCGGGTCCCCGCGGTGGTGTCACGCCGTGGGGGGTGGGGATTTCCTGTGCCAGTGGAAGGCGGAGGAGAGGTTAAGCAATGCGGCGCTTCCTAGTCCTTCACCGGATGGATAGCACGAGTGGGTGGTGACGTTTTTGGCATGTTTGACTGTCAGTGCCTAAGTCCATCTGACAGATTATCTGGCGCTTACAAAAGGCTGCAAACGCCTGTGAAACTGCCGCGGTGTGCAGCCGGGATGTTCTCGCTGCTGCCGTGCCCTGCAGCCGGGATGTGCCCTCTGCTGCCGTGCCCTGTTACTGGTATCTGCCCGGTGATGCCGGGCCCCGCCGCCGGGATGTGCCCGGTGGTGCCGGGCCCCGCAGCCGGGATCCGCCCGGTAGTGCCGGGCCGTGCTGCCCGCGGGGACGGTGAGAGCTTCGTCGGGCGAAGGATCCCCGGGCGGGGAGAGCGGTGTGCGAGGCAGGGAACGAGGAGTTCCCCGCAGAAGCGGAGATGGGATATCTCTCAAAAGCATCCAGCTTGGGCCGTGCCGGATCTCCGTCTCCCTCTCCTCAGGCAGCGGGTGCTACAGCTCGTAGTTTTCCCGAGGTCAATTTGTCAGTTGTGAACAGGAAGGGCAAAAAAGCTCCACCAGCCCAATTTCCTGGAGGAAGGATGGAGGGGAAGCGTTATTTGCTTTGGTTTATTCTCGTCCAAACCTCTCTCTTTCCTCATTTATCCGAGTTCCCTTGAGCTGTCGGTATCTCGGAGCAACCCAGCCCCTTGATTCATCTTTAATACCAGTGAATTTTTCCACTTAATAATTATCTTTAGCAAAGTAAAATTGTTTTGGGAAACCTTAATAATGGAAGTAACAGTTTGAAGCCAGATCTCTTTCTGTGGTGCCTGATTCCTGAATTGCAGGGTTGGCATTGCTCCTAGCAAGTGCAGTGGGAGTCCAGAAAAGCCTTTGCCTGCAAGTGCAGTTATGTTTACTCCTGGCATTAACATGTGTGTTGAAGACTTGGAGCTGCATTGATTTTTTTAGCCATTTGCATTAGTTTTTCTCACTTGCTTAAAACTGCATTCTTGGGGAGTGCCAAAAGCACACAAACCCGCTGTATCATGTGTCTGGTGGTCATGTGTCTCTGGTCTCCACACAAAAGGTGTGTCTGCATCAGCCTCACCTGGTCTGATCAGAATGCGAGTCAGAGGCCTCCAGGAGAAGTCATCAAACACAACAGATGGTGGGGAAGTTGTCCCTTGCTCCCTCCTGCTCACTTAGCAGCCCAGCTGGGAGAACTCTTGCCCCATGAAGAAGGGTTGCTTGAACTGTTTCCCCAGGAAGAAGGAAAGTTGACTTACTGACCCATAAGCCCGTCTGTCACCCCAAGGAGGCACCATGGGCAGATTGGAAGGCTGCAATGATGTTGGGTTTCTCCCATTGAAAATGTTCTGCTCAACACGAACTTCCACGTTTGGTGGTTGCACTTTTTGTTGAAAAAGGGAATAGGGGAGAGAGACACCCCCAAGACAGACTGTGAATTAGGGTATCATAATGTACCCAAAGTGATCCCCACCAGGAGAGCTAGGGCACTCTCAGAGGAGGTCAGCTACAGGATGTTTTGGAAGGAAAAAGCAGCTCAATTCCAGGAGAGGCTCCAGAACTTCCCCATATCCTCACTTTAGACAATGATGGAGGGAGTGCTTCTCTAGGTTGCACCCCTCCAGGCTGCCTCTCTTCTACGTGAGGCAGCCAGAGCTGGTCTGTGTGTGCTGCTGGGCATGTCCTTGTGCAGCTGCCCTTGCCTGCTTTCCCCACGTGACACTTGCTATCTGCAGGTGGATCACAGTTTTGTTATAAATACCACTTTCATACTTAATGTACATTATTATTTTGTTGGAGTTTTTTAATGGATTCCTGTTTTTAAAGGCTTCCATTACAGATATTTTTTCCCTTGCATATACAGACACTACTGAATAGGTTGTACTTGTCAGTAAATATATGTCTGTAAATCACCTAAAACATTTTCCAATAACAATTCTTATTTAATAAATACAGGCTGTATAAATCCAAAATACCCTGGCAGGCTATATAATCATTTAATAAAAACCTCCTTGAAACATTTGCTTAACCATGTGTGTTTTATTTATATCGCTTTTTGTGGTGAATAGATTGCAGTGCTATTCTTTGCACTATTGCATTTATGTGATGGTTTCCATTTTTTGATAATTCTTTATGTCTTCACTTTAAAGGTATGAAGTGTGTGAATAGTGGGTGTACCAGACACCTTAGTAATAAAGCAGATTATAATAGATGTTCTTCCTCAAAAACTGGATTTGGATCCCTGTGTGGAAAATGTTAAAGTGCAGAGGTGTTATTATTTTTTAGTATGCAAAAATACTGCTTTAGTACAACAAATGTAGTGGTTATTTGACATCAGATATTAATTTATTCTTAGAAGTAACAGAATTAGCTCATGTTTGGGAAAATGTCTATGAATATCGCTGTAGGTGAAAATAAAATTTTTACATTCTGCCAGCGGAGGCATAACCTGTAATTTCTTAGTCATACCTGTAGTTTATAAGGCATCTGTGTTTCAGTGGTCCCTATTCTTAGAAATAAAAACCAGACATAGCATTTTGGGTGTATCCCTAAAAAAATCCATCTCTCTTTTTGCCATGGCTGTAGTGAGTGTATGTTTGCTCTCTGTTCTGTGCTCCTGAGGCAATGATGGTGGGGGGAAGCCTCCCACTTTAAGCACTTAGTTTTTCTCTAAACAGAACATATAGTTAATATCTGGAGATGGAACCAGCCTCTAAACAGGATTATTCAGATTAAAACCATACCTCCTTACTTTTTTGTGGTAGCACATGCTTTAATCCAAGCCAAAGTAATGAGTTCAGCACAAAAATTACAGGGGAAAACAGTGTCACTGAGCACCTTAAAGTTTAGCAAAAGCCAGCCTTTTTGTTCTGAGGTTTTTATATAGCTATCAGCTGGAAATCTGAATAAGATGTAGTATTTAGCTCTAATTTAAATGGATGGATCAACATGTTGAGAAAATAGGCCTGAATATTCATAGTACAAACCTGTTGTAATAACAGGAAGGTATATATATTACACTTCTTAACCCTTTTGTCTTCAGACATAAGCAAGCAAAGTCTTTACATTTAAACCAATAAACACAATGTGTCGAGCATTTCAGTGTCTTGCCCATTTTCTGTTCCTTAAGCAGAGAGAGATAACTCCTGAGATAACTCAAGAGTCTTACCAGTTCTTTCGTTTGCTTGGAGAGTAACTGGAGCTGTATGTATGCAGTGTTATTTTCTGACTTTTCTCTCTTTGTAATTTCTTTCTGTTTGCATCTGTAAAAGTCAAGAGAGAACAAGATGCTTTTATTTATAATGTCATCAAAATTGGGGTTACCAGCCTCACTGGACTGGTGGACTTTGTAGCTCAGTGTTTCCAGTAGGAAAGCAGGATCACACCCTGAGATGGATAATAAAATCAAGCTGGCTATAAAATATCACTTAGCCTTGTCACTTAGTAATTGATTTCTGAGCTGGTGCAATGTGCCTGTAACTTAGCTAATTTTTGTTTAATTTGAAGGCTCTGTCCTGCCATGTTCTGACTCCTGCTATGTGCTGTGGCATCGTGATGTGTGTGGTTGTGGGTGCCTGTGGTCAGCTGGGAGCTGTCAGACCACCCTCCACAGCCCTGCCTTTGGATATGTTTAGGCTTGCAGCCTTTCAAGCTGAACCTGTGCCATGCAGTTCTGCCAGTGTCTCTTGATGGGAAAACACCCAGCCCTTTGCCTGGTTTGGTCAGCAAAATCCCAAGTGTGGGTACTGTGCTGCTGACAGAAAATTGCTTCTGTTAGCTCAGCCTTTGCCTTGAGAGGGCTAGGTAAGCTCTAGCTGCAGACAAACTCGTTGTCAGGAGATTTTGGACCTCCACTGATGGTTGTACCACGCTGGCTGTGGCCATGCAAAGGCAGCAGTGGTGTTCCATTAGGAACAGGCAAGGCTGGGTTTCCATCAGCATAGCCTGTCAGGCTGTGAAACAGGCAGGCCAGCTGTCCCTCTTTCATACTGTCATTCTGTATACTTTAAACATTTTTCCCCCTCTCTGAAATAAAGCATAGATCCTGGACATCTTTTTGTGCATTCCCTTATTTTTTTTTGGTATTTTGGCTTGTATTTTGTAGTGGTGTAACTGAGGCTGAAGATAATCTTTCAAATGTGCACAGGTCTGTTTAACTCAGTGTTGTGGGTTTGTGTGGTGTGTTCCTTCTGTCTGTCCTGGGTTGCTCAGACCATGTTAAACAACATGTACACTAATGCAGAGCAGCTCCATTAAAGTGTGTCACAAATAAAGGTGTCTTCATAGTCTGTCGGCACTTGGCTGGTTTGGGCAGTACAGTAAGTGTTGCTTTTGAAGTATTTTACTTTAAATATTTGTATTTCTTATGAGAAATCATAAAAATCTTTCTGAAGTGTAAACACAATTCAGTTTCAAGTAATTTCCTGTATCTTGCAAGTTTTGTGATTACTTTCCTTTTTCTTGCTATGTCATAGTTTCGCTCATTTCTGAGCACTGTGTAAGGAGCAGTATGGAACCTCTTTAGAAAATGTTTCTAAAACTGCTGCCAAAATGAAATTAATTATAACTAATTTTAATCCTAATAATTAGAGAATTGAAATAAAATAAGTCAAAATAAAGTAAGTTGAGTGAGCTGCAGGTTTTCTTTTTTTTGAGGAGGTTGTTCTAAATATTTCAGGGTTCTTCATGGAATCAGAACCATAGTATCATCTCATCCACACTTAATTTACATTCAAGAAAATCTCACTGATGCTTTGGTGTTGTCCTTCACTGTAGTAGGTGAGCAGCAAAAGCTGTCCCAACTGTACATTGTTATTCCCCCCACATACTTTTTATTTTCTTAATAGTCATTGCAGAGCTCTAGGGATCCACAGTGCTTCCCCTGCTTTTTCTTTTTCTCAGCCTTGTGACCTGGACTCAGTTTCTCAGGGGCAGGGAGGAGAGGTGGAGTAACCATGCCACCATTCTTTCCTCTGGGCCTGTTGTTCGCCCTCAGGCAGATTTTGTCTGCAGTCATCTACCCAAGACTTCCATTTCATCTGCTTTTTGATCTGATGTGCCATAACGAGGGGAAACGACCGAAATCCACCACGGCACACTCGATGGGCACACCCATAACGCCCTTGTGCCTGTCACAGCACAGCCCTGATGCCACCCAGGGAGCAGACACCAGACCTGCAGACAGGCTGGAGGGTGCGAGTCATGGCAGCACACAACCTTGCTGGGTTAATCTACCTTGTCCCTAATCAGCCCACGGGAAGCTTTGCAGGGTGAGGGCAGGCTGTTTCCCAGTCACTGGGCTGGTGGGGACATCTCTACCCTCACAGTTCATCCAGCACATTCTTCCTGTGACAGCTCGGGGTTTGTGGGGGTGTGTGCACATCACCCAGTAACACTCAAAGTGTGTTTCAGTCCAGTTTGTGACTCTGTGAAACTGGAAACAGTTCAATTATTTTTTTCCCCCCATTTCTGGTGTATTTAGGACTGCTTCATCCTGTGAGACTTTGCATTTTTGTGTTGTGCAAATGCTTGGAATATTATTGACAGGATTTCCAAAAGTATTCATCATTTGAGAGCTATAGAAGCATTAAGGATATCTATCTTTATTAGTCAGAGGAGACAGAGCGGGCAAGTCCTGATGAAAAATTTGAGCCTGGAAACCTTCACATTTCTGACTATCCAGAGTGCCATTCTGTAATACCACAATAACCAGTGAAGCATTACATTTCACTGGATATTTCACAGTCCAAAAGTCATAGAGACATGTGGCCACCACAAACTTTTGACTTTCCTTCTTGATGCAGGCATCCAAGCCTTACATTTTTTCCAGTTCAGTGTTAGTTTATATATTTCTCCTGAGTTCCCATTTTTGTTCGCCTCAGCTGTGCAAATTTAGTCACTTGTGGTTTGGTAGGATGAGCTGGGTCATGAAGTCTTTACATAGAAAGATGGAAGAAAAGAAAATTCACTTTCCATATGCAAAGGGTGTATATATAAGGTAGGTGGTGGCAGTGCTCCCTGACACTGGAAATGCACAAGAAACCATTTATTCAGGGAAGAAATTACTACCATTGCTACAAATTAAAATATTTCTGAGATGCTGCTCCTGCTCTTCCTCTTATGCTCTGCAGACCCTTCCCCTGCAGGCCTCCTAGTGCTTTGAGGTACAAACCGTGCAGCTTAGCTTTTGGTATGAATGAGCATTTTCTAACTACTAATCATGTTCCCTGTCCAAAAAATGTATTTTTCACCTGAGTTCACAATGGAGGTATTTTTACCTGCCCTGAGTTATATATACTGCTTATCAGGAATTAAACACCTTTCTTAAATCACTGAATCTCCCTCCCTGACTGAATTTCCTGTGGGCTTTCATGTGATCACCCTCACAGTCAGCGCTGGGGCTGGACCTGTTCTGTACAATCACAGAATGGTTTGGGTTGTGAGGGACTTTGAAAATCACTCCAACAGGTCCCTGTCTTTCCTGTGCTGGGGACCCCAGAGCTGGATGCAGCACTGCAGGTGGGGTCTCAGCAGAATGAAGTAGAGAGGCAGGATCACCTCCCTTTACCTGCTGGCCAACCCTTTCTTGATACAGTCCAGGATTCAATTGGCTTTCTGGGCTGTGAGCACACACTGCTGGCTCATGTCCACCATGTGCTGGTTTGTTCTGTGGAAGCTCCTCACCATTGAGTTTGATCTCATTTAGGTGAGCAGTTCATTTCCCAGGCAGTAGGTGTCATTCCTGCAACTTGAGATCTCACAGTTGTATTTCTGTCTTTCTTCAGCTTCACATAGGTGTCAGGATGCATAGACATCTTTTTTCCCTGAAAAGAGAGAAAAGAGAGAGAGAAAAAAAAAAGCAAGCTGTGTAGTACTGTGACTCGTACTGTGCCATGGGTGCAGGCATAGGGAGATGCTCCAGCAGTCTGTGCTTCTGCAGCAAGGCTGGTCAGGCCCAGTCCTTGTTGGGGTGAGCTCCATGGTGCAGACATGCTCTACTTCCTTCGCTGGTCTGCAGCTGCTAAATCTCTTAACCTTTTTGGCATCATTGCTTTATCTGCTGGAGGATGACAATTCTTACCTGAGAGGGAATTAAGATGATTAAGTAGCTGGGTCTCAGTCTAGCACAGGATTTAAGGCTTAAGTTTGGTCCTGTTGAAGTCCTTGCTTTGCCAGATTGGCGTCTCCTGTTCAAAAAGCATTTCCAAGGATGACAACCATCTTTGTAGTGAATGCTAAAGCATTACAGCAAAGTTCATTTTGTATTACCATTCCTTCATTCCTTCCTCCCCTTTCTTCTTTTCCCATTCCCATCATTCGCTGCTTCTTAGCCAGCATGTGTGTAGCTTCCTTCCTTTATCCCTTGTCAGTAAGCCACTCCCTCAGTAATGAGGAGATCTAGAAAATACAGTGAAATGGCATTAACAAGAAGCAGGGCCATGGCCACCATAATCCCTTTAATTGCATGCTGAATGCTTTTCTTTCCACAGCTGTGCACCGTGCAGGAGCTTGGCTGCAGCGAGGTTCTGAGGCTGCGTGTTTGCATGCAACAGGAACAGCTAAACACACACACCCAGGGCTGCTGAATGCTCATGATGAAAGGATAGCTTAAATAAGTAAATTCATGTGTAAAAGCTGTAATTGGAAATGTCTGTTACATGGGTGCTGGATGAGTAGGAATATTTCTTCAGCACTGAACGGACTAGCACTGCTCAATTCATGGTTCGTGGTCCAGAGGACATCAAAAGAGAGAACAAAAAATGCCTAGAAAAATTTTAAAAATCAAAAAGAAGGCAGTGTAAAATCATCCCCTCATGCACATATTCCATGCAGTTTGTATGTGTGTACCTGTTCCTGTTAACTCCTTACTGTTCTTATTACCCACTTAAAACACCTTTGATACAACAATCATTTTATTACATGGCTCTGTTTTGTCTGTCGTTCTAGTTTCTACCTGCCAAACAGTAGTGGGATTTGAGATAATCTGTGAATTTCTTTTTGAAAGGGATTTGTGATTTAAAATTAGAGAAATACTGGACGAGTATATTTTGACAGAATGAGGTAACTTTCAGATTGACTTCATAATGAATTAGTGTTGAGTGCTGCAACACATTTGCATGCTAATCTTTCTTTTAATTAACTAAATACATCACCTAGGTGAATGTAAGTCAGTTTTTGATCCCACAGCTATTATGTTGAGGAGTGTTGTATCATCCAAATAAAGCAGCCTTCTCTGGCAACTGATTTTTTTGACTATTCCTTAAGTAGAAGAAAGAAAACATGGACTTACATGTTCATTTTACCTGTATGCTTAATAAAATGTCCTTTATCTGTCCCTGTCTGTTGTTTTGCTTGTCTGGTGGTAAGAACCATCTTTGAGTAGGTGGAACAAGGAGTTACATCTCTTCATCACACTTTGGCACGTGCAGTATTGTCCATTAGAGGTGCTGCTTTGTCAGCTGTCACCAGCGTGATCCGCAACTCACAACAGCAGCTGGGATTCCACTGGTAGCCCAGTGCTGTGATGGATCCTCCCAGAGCCTGACCTGCTTCCCCTTGGCTTCGTGTTTATTTGTTTTAATTGGTTCTGAACTGTCAAACGTTAGTTCACAGCATACAGAATCACACACAGCTGTCTCCAGGGCCGCCGTGGTGAGGGGGGATGCCCAGGCATGTCTGGTTCATCACACACCCAGGAGCAGTCCAGAGGCATTTTCCTGTACCTGCAAGTCAGCCTGGAGCCATCAGCCTCCCTCCTTGGGGATTTCAGCTGCCCACAGCTAATGCTGGAGGCAGGGAGAAAGCTGGCTGATACTATGGCATTAAGGGCCTAATCTTGAAAGGACTTGTGCACATTCTTGACCTTATTACTGGGAACAGCATCCTTGATGTTTGTGAACCTAATGGCCATTGTGATGAGACCATTGACCGTAATAAATTTAAGTATACGTGCAAATATTGAAGGGGTTGGGGTCTGATGGAGCAGTGAAGGCTCTCTTCTTCCTTTGAGGGCAGAACTCAGCAGGGGAAATGTGTAGCTTTTAGGAGGGGAGACAAAAGTTATTCCTGTTCTCTGTATAGAAGTCCTCGCCTTTAACATATACAAATAAGAATATAAGAATCTTGTTTAAAATATTCCCCCTACCCCCAATGAACAATTATTACCTGAAGACCTGTCAGTAAATCAAAAACACCCCCAGTCTTTGTGGGAGCAGAGGAGGTGTGCAGGTGGTACAAGGAGCAGGTTTGTTGGGAAACGGTGTGGAGGGCTGGGGCTGCCAGAGCCATCCTAGTGAGGCAGGTGAGGTGGGTGTTTCCCTTTCTGGGGTTCACAAGCAAAAATGGAAATAAGAAGGGAACAGAAAGATGGTCAGAGTGTTTAGTGTAGCTGAGGAGTGTGTGTGTGTCTTATTGGGGAGTGCCCCAGGGCTTGTTGTATTGACCCCGGGGAATGCCTCCTCATTTTATATTTCTCAAGATGTGATCCAAGGGTGAGCTGCAAGGGTCTGCTTGTCTCTTCTGTCCTGGCTTGCTAAACAAAAGTAGTGCTGGAACTGCATGACTACAAGCCTTTGCAGGAGCTCAAAAAACCTGAGCCAGCATACTATTTTAAAATTTCATGGTATTAAATATGAGAGTGTTACAGAAATAGCAGAGGGGACACTGAGCCAGCAAGCTAGGGAATGTGGAAACAAGTTTGTAAGAGCACTAAAGGCGCACAAGGACATTTCTCAAGCTATGAAGTGTGTTCAGAGGTGTGCAGGGTGAATGCCTTGCGTGTGCATTTAGATGTTACTGCTGTCCTGAGTACTGGTGCAGGTCTGTTTTAGTCAGTTCTCCCAGTTTCCAGCTGGCTCAGTCTCCTGCATGAGTTCCCTGAGGAGCTGTGTAAATGTGTCAGCACCACACCAGTGGGAGTGGCAGGGAAGGCTGTGATGCCCCACAACACAGCAGGTCAGCCCAAGTGGAAGTGATGCTCCGTGTCTGACCCTCCTTGCAGTGCTGATTTCATCCTTGCAAGTGCTCACATTTAGATCACTGCATGGTCTGATTAACCCAGTGGTTTGCTAAGGACTTCCATGCTAGGTTGCTAAAAGAATGGTCCTTTTTCCTCACCTAGGAATGCTTTCTATGGTCTCCAGTCTCTGATCTCTTTCTCACTTTGGTCAAAGTCTGTCACTGCAACCTCAGTTGCACCCTGATGCCAGCTGTCATCTGTTGTTGCTATCAGGGCCTCTTCATCATCCTTTTGCTTCAGAGGTTTGGACACCTTTTGTGACCCTTAAAAGATTATAATCCTGAGTGTACACTGCAAAACAAACAACACAGCTAAAGGTTCCCTGAAAAAAATATATAAAGGTATGCCTGGGTATTAAAGGTTAAGCCTGACCTTGCTAGAGCCCTTGTCTTCTATTAGAATGCAGTGGGATTATAATCTAATATCAATTTCCATCTCTGATTCCCCAACACCCATCTCAGTATGATAGGCCTGAACTGCAGTTCAGTTTCACAGATGGTACCTGCATCACAGAAAATATTAGATGACTAGTGCCCTAAATACGACAGAGTGCATTTGTCTACACATCTGTGTGTACAGAAAAATCTCTTTAATGGTAAAAAGCATAGTCACGTAAGAGGAATGTGAAGGGAGTTTGCTAGAAGACTCAGTGGTGACTTTTAAGTGTTGGAGCAGGATAAGCAAAATGAGAAGACCTTAAAACTGTGAGTAAACATGGCAACTCAATTTAACATGTCTGCCTAGAGAAGCAGGCTTTTATGATTTTTTGTTATTTTGTTGCAAACAAGAACTCTGATAACTGCTGTGTTTTCCCAACAGTAAAAAACATGTCAAATATTTTCGTGACCTGCTATTTAAAAAATAACCACATCAAATGCTTCAGCTTCCTTGAGGATTGTCGCATTTTCCTTCAGGACATGCATTTCTCATGGCCCGTCAACATCTGTTCAGCTCTTGCAGTGCAGGAGGATGAAGTGAAGGCTTCCAGGGTCTGATTTTCTCTCCAGCCTCCGGGCACCAGAGGAACTTTAGTGAGGACAGAGATGGGAGAGCCTTCATGGAGAGTGAGCATGCAGTAGCCCTGACAATGTGTCCTCAGTGGGATACACACCTTCAAGTACCCCTTTCCTGGGGGGTGAATTCACTGACAGCTCAAAACTGTTGATTATGGGGGGAATTTTTGCAGCATCTCCCCAGGTTTTTTGCTGTTTCTCTCTGTTCTAAAGCTGTGTGAACAAGGATTTAAAGGAAAACTAATCCAAATCACCAAAAATGTGAATGTCAAGTAAATTAGGTAAACTAAATTAAACCATTGTATATATTATCTGATTCAGCATTCAAGTGACCTTAATTTGATTAAGCTTAATTCACATCAAAGTAAATGATACTAAATATGAAATAGGGTTGATTTAATTAATAATGAGTGAGTCTGCAGGGATCTAATGTGGTTTGATTCATTACAGAAATGTTAATTCAGATTACCTTTCTAGAGTTTTGTCATGTAGATAAACCTTACAGGACAGGTTATTAGTTAGGCCTAAACTGTTGTGATTGTGTGTTTATTCCCCTTTGGCTGTAGAAGGACCTTCCCACTGCTCTCCTCTTGTGGCAGTTCATGAGCATTTTGTTGTGGGATGTTTTGTTAATTTGTTAATCCAGGCAAAGGAAATTCATCATTTTTCTGCATGCTTAGTCACCTTTTCACCTGATTTGTGGTGCTCCACAGGGTGAAGAGAGGAGTGTGAATGTGTGATCAAGGTGGAGAGGGTGGGAACTCACTTCAGGTCAACCTTTGTGCAAGAGACACCCTGCTTAACATAACACTGTTGGGTTATGCAGCACATGGACAGCAGAAATGAGCACTGATGGAGGAGGTTCAAGTCACATACCACCACTTTTGACTTCCTTGGTGTTTAGGTACAGCTGTGACGTATTGCTTGGCTTTGGTTTGTACTCTCCCTCTGGCTTTTTGCCTCCTTTGTGCCTCAGTAGTACTACAGAGCATGTGGTTCTGAGCAGCATCACCCAAGTAGCTCATGCCCTCAATACACTCCAGCTCTACTGACCCAATTTCTGACTACTTTTCTTCCTTTTCTGTTGGTGGCCTTGAAGTTCTGTGAGTATATTTTTTGCTGTTTGATTATTGAGGTAATGGGCACACCATAATTGTGGAGATGGGGTAGCTGGAGTTGCTGAGACCTGCAGGTCTTTGTGTAGGGTGTTTTGTAAGGATGGACTTTGTTTGCAAAGAATTGTGCCAAACAGTGCTGTGACTCAAGTGTAAAACTTGAACTGAAGCACCTGACCATTTTCAACAATTTGCCCAGTTGAAAATACTGGAAAGACTTGAGGAGAGGAGTGGCTGGTAAATATGAACAAGATACAGCAAAGATTATCTAATGCCATAGCTTGGTGTTTTTTTCTTTATTTCTTTCTCTGATTAGGATTAAGCTGGTATTTGAAGAATAGAGAAATTCTCCAAAACATGTCCTGAACTTTAACAAGAGCAGTAACTTTAGTTCTTAACAAGAACACTAACACTGCAAAAGCCTCTGGACTTTGGAAAGTGAGGTGGAATATAACACTGTCCTTCAAGATTCACTTGAGGTCCACCCCCAGAGTACTAGAAAATGCTGGCTGTTCCTGCTAGCATCTTCACACCTTCTAGTTTGAGTTTCTACCAGGAATCACTCCCAAACAGTAGCCAAAGCAGTACTGTCATCCTTTAGAATCTTCCTGTGATTATTTGGTTCATTCTTTCTGGAAACCAGGCTTTGAAACCACCGAGCTGTGCCCGTCTCATCCTGTTTGAATATCAGCACACC
Organism: Horornis vulcanius; assembly: GCA_013401035.1. Classification (NCBI taxonomy): domain Eukaryota; kingdom Metazoa; phylum Chordata; class Aves; order Passeriformes; family Scotocercidae; genus Horornis; species Horornis vulcanius. The sequence goes on from VZUA01051873.1 coordinate 14,874, forward strand.
CAGACATGTAAACAATGTGCTTCTTCACGAGGCAATGAAAATCAATGAGGCTTTGAAAAGACATACTCTTTAAAGTCAGGACCTTATTTGGGAACTTGCAAGAAGCTTGGCTGTCACAAGAGAATATTTTGGCTCCATGACAGTTTTCTTTTGTGTGGTTCTTCTGCGAGGTAACTCCTGGGTTTGTGCAGTGATAACTTGCAAGTCTTTTGTGTCTTTTTCACCCCTTCCAAGGAATACATGCTTGAGGAGAAACCAATATGTTGATCAAAAGAGGCCAAAGAGCCCTTTTGACCTCTCTTGTCCAAAGTATGTAGAGAAAAAGCAGGTTTTCAAAAATAAAATGAAACACTCCTAGTATTTCAGTATTCCTGAGCAAACTCACATGTTTTTATCATAATTACTTCTCTATACCCTTTTTATTTCTCACTACTTGTTTGTTGAATGCTGCCTTCTATTTATGTAAGTGTGGGATTGTTTAGGAATAATCTGGTCTGACATCATACTTTTGATCTTTACACTCTTTGGGAACATTTCCTTTATGTCCCAAACACCTTGGGAACTGCAGTGGGATAAAAGAGCCTGCATGATAAAGATAAATAATAAACTGAAGGGAGAGTGTTAGAGACAGAAGCATTTTAGACTTGGAGTTGTTTGGGGAGAGAGGACAGAGATTATCTCAGCAGCATTTTGAAAGGGTTTCAGAGGAGGTAGTTGAAGGAGAAAGGGGAATTAGAGAAGAGAGGTGTGATTATAACCTAAAAATCACTGTGGCTGTTTCTGAATCCCCTGTCTATATGATATAGATCTGGAATATAAAATTACTTCAGAGACCTAAGCTGTACAATTTAGTGAATTCTGAAGAAAGAAGGACCTTCAGGCCACAGTGATGTTTGAGACCTGGAGCACAATGATGGGCAATGCCATATGGATATGTCACAACATGGGTACCAAAAAGAACACCCTCAAGCATCAACAATACTATTAAATAATTATAGGTTTTGCGAAGTTGAGAAGTTGTGGGGAGAGGGTGAGGTCAACACAGTCTGGTTGTGGGACTAGTCCCTATCCTTCAGATTTTTGCTCCCTACGAAATACCCTTCTCCCCAGGATATTCAACGCTCTCCTCCAGCATCCTTGTTGGGTTTCCTTTGACCTGTTCTTGCTATTCCTGTGCTTGCAGTGACCCAGCACAAATTTCAGCTTATTTCTGCTCTGCCCAGTGCCTTCCTGTTCCCGAGGAGGTGGGGAGGCAGCTGCAGAGGCTGGGCTCTGTTCCCAGCCCTGCACTGCAGTGACAGAGGTAATACTTGACTGGTGCTGGAGAAAGGGCAGGGAGAGAAGGCAGAGTGCTGGAGCAGAAGCAGCCCAAGGGTCCAGCACAGTACTAATGGCACTTAATATTGTGCACCTAATACCATCCTGAGGTAGCAAAAGGGGCATTTCCCATGGCAGTGGATGGGAAGGGAAGATTTGTGAAGAGCTTGAGCTTCTTGCAGCCAGTGTGGGGAATGCATCTAGGAATGTGAGGCTGGAAGGAGCAGTGTGAGGCCGATGTGCAGTGCTCTGAGAGAAATGTGAGTTTAAAATGTTGAGGAATAGGGATTCTTGTCTGTGGCTGGAAACTTAAAAGAAATTTTGGGAGCAAGGGGAATAATTTTTGGATAGTATTTGACCGTTTGTGATCATTTCTCATTTTATGAGTCTTGTGAATTGATTTCCAGAGCCTTGCTATTTCTGTCTTCACTTTCAAGGTCATTGCGATGCACTGGTTGCTCTGTAGCTTCATTCATTAGAAATTAGCTAAGCTGGGATTTGACTACGATGTTTATCTGGGATGACCTGAACCATTTGCTTCAGGAAGTCATTCATACTTGAAAAGACAAATGTATCTCATGTTAAAGGACAGATCGTGCTCACCCCTCTTTCCCTCCAAAGATGAGGGAAGTAGGATTTGATTAATGAACAGATATTTAATACTGGAAGATACAAGTCAGTTGTCTGAACTGAATTGGTGCCCAGTGATGGCCTGGAGTATCCAAGTGCTGGATGTGTGGCTGATGGCCATGACCAGAGCCCAGCTGGATGCCGGACACTGTACACAAGCTTGGATCCCTGGATTTGAACCCCAAGCAATGCTAGGCAGGATGGCAGTGGGAATACACAACGTTTCAGCTGTGAGCACTGCTGGGAGGGAAAAGCATTTGCTCGCTGCAGTTTGCTGTGGGGTTTGGAGTATAAATATGAGTCAGTGGAACTAGAGCCAGATGGCTGTGATTGCAAAACTCACTCCTGATTTCCTCTTCTGTCCTCTCCTGGTCCTGGATACCTTCTTTGTGCAGTTTTGGGATGGACAAAAGTGTATCCCATTGCTTTTCCCAAGGCTGTGACCTGATTGTGGGACAGATTGGATGTGTTCTGTGTGGCTTGCCTCTTAGTCTAGCCTAAGTGATGGAAAGGGCCCCCTCAGCACAGGCAGAGAGGCCATTGGGGTTGTACTAAGCTTGATTCATGGTAGTGTAAGGCCATTTGTACTACTGCTCCTTACTTGGCTGTGAAAGTGCTACCAGCTCTACCAAAGGTTGTTAATCATGGTTGTATAGGCTGAGTAGGCAGTTTTTTAAAGGCAGAGTGAGAAAAGGGGATCATTCAGTTGAGAAATGATAAGCTATGCAATTATAGCTGGACAGGTAGTGTGTATGTGCTCTGCTCCTCCTCCCACACTGTCCTGGTTTCTTCTGGCTGGGTCTTGAACAGGAGTGGTGGATGGCCAGGGCTTAGGGCTGCTGGGACAGGTGACAGGAATGGTTTGATTTGCTGAAGACTTCTTCAGACTGTGCATTGAGCAGAGGTCTGGGGGAGACCAGGCAGAGCCAAAATGAGAATTCAGACTTCATCAGTAACTTTGCTACACAGTCCTGAAGACAACAGTGGGGCTTTACTCACTATTCCAGCCTCCTCCTCAGAAACCCTGTTCATATTAGAGAAGATACAGGAAGATTAGGAGATGCATGGAAAATTCTGGTTGTAGAATGCAAAACAAACTCCCCCTAACATGAGGTCTCTGTTAGTGTTTTGCTTTTATGAATTGTAGTGCTTGTCCTTTTGTTAGGAAATTGAATCTCATCCCTACTACCACTGGAAACTGGAGAACTGATGATGTTCAGATGATGTGGAGTCCTAAACACTGCCTAAGTTCATGGATTGTATAAAGGCTTTTGCTGTATGCAGTTTTTGTAATTTTCATGCATTTGACTCCAAAGGCTAACATGCAGCTTATGTTAAAAAGGTACATTTGTATTAATTTTGACACATCCTTTAATTAAAGTGTCAGACCTAATACTGTCATTGAAAAAGCCAGTGGACCCTATCCAATGAGTCCAGCAGAAGCAGAAAAAAACAGGAGCTGTGATATTTCTCAGCTTCTTAAACAAAAAAAACCAAAAAAACCCACAGATTTTCAATCTTCAGTCTTTCTTTATGTGAAGAACAAGTGAGGGATAGAAACATGATATTCAAAACAATACTTTGCAACATAAGCTTCCTGCTTTGGTTTTGATTTGCCGTAGAATATCATAAAACATTTCTCCTTGCTAGGTCTGGCTCAAAAATATTGTGTCTTACTGATGCTCTGCAAAGAGATTGGTAAAGCTGGCACATATCCATTGACCCTCTGCAGAGGTCAGCATGGCCAAGCCACACGAATTTCAGAGAAAGGCCCTCCTGAGGTTCTCCTGGCTTGTAGAATATACTTGTGGCCACCCCTAACTTTCCTCCAGCCTTAAAGGAAGAAGACGTCATGAAGTCTCCACATTGTGGTCTAACTGTGTCAGTGGTTCTTGTTAAAGATGATGGGTAATCTTCCTCCCCTGTGTGTGCTTTCCTTAGGGAGCGGGTGTTGTTAATAAGTAAATTCCACACAAGATATCACAAAGGGGAGAGGTTGTGGGAATGACCTGATGCTGCTGGTGGAACATCTGCTGTAGCAGCCAGACACACTTTGAGAGCAAACTGTTCTGTGCCCAAGGGATGGGAGGGTCCTGCTCACAAAATGAATTATTGAGGTTGGCAAGGACATCTGGAGATCATCGAGTCCAACTCTTGCTCAGGACCTTGTCCTAAGGAGTTTTGAATATCTCCCAAGATGCTGATGCCAACCTTTCTAGGCAACCTGCTCCAGTGTTTGAGCACTCATGGTAAAGAAGCTTCTTGTTATTTCTGGATTGAATTTCCTGTATTTCAAAATTTGTACCTATTGCCTCTTGTCCTGTCACCTCTGAGAAGAGTCTGTCTGTCTTCTTTACTCCCTCATTGTGTATTTTTACACAGTGGTGAATGTGTCTATAATGATGGGATGTCAAAAGCCTTACTGGAGACAAGACTTGTTCGTGCAGAGTAGGCCAGAACCTGGCCAGGGGGAAAATGGTGTCACCTTCCTCTGGTAGAAGCACAGCTCCAGTGGCACCACACACTGGCGACTCTCCTGCCAATGAGCTCATTTGGGCTAGTGTATAAAAGTGCTGATGAGTGCTAGGGTGTAATGAAGCCTTGGAGGAATCAGAACTTTGTGAGTTCTCATGGGAGCAAGGAAACATTGCTCTGAAATTGCCACAGCTTAGGTCTGGTGCTGCTGCCAGAAGCTGTTTCTGAACAAAGAATTCCACAGTGTGTGTGAATAATTCCTGGATATGTTTATTCTAACATCTTTTGGATGAGATGCAAGGGAAAGAAAAATTAGTGGGATTTTTTTTTTCAGGTTTTTTGTAGGAAGAAGGGGGAGAATACACGCTAATGTGCTAGCAATGCAGCTCAGTTTTGGCAGATTCTCTATCAACAGCACCTTACACTGAATAACCCCCACACGTAGCATCCTTCCAGCACCTAAAGGAGAGCTGGAGAGGGACTTCTTAAAATGGCTTGTAATGATAGGCCAAGGGAGAATGGCTTCAAATTGAAAGAAGGGATGTTTAAATTACGTATCAGGAAGAAATTCTTTACTGTGAGGATGGTGAGGCACTGGCCCAGGTTGCCCAGAGAAGCTGTGGCTGCCCCATCCCTGGAAGTGTTCAAGGCCAGGCTGGATGGGGCTTGGAACAACCTTGTCTAGTGGAAGGTGTCCCCACCCATTGCAAGGGTTGGAATGAGATGATATTTAAGGTCCCTTCCAACCCAAACTGTTCTATAATTCTATGTTCCTGGTGAAATTCTGGGCCTTGATCCAGTCTGAGCTTTCACATTACGTGTATGTAAAATCCCTGTAATCCAATAGCTCCTATGACCAGGGTGCTGTGATCTTGTGCTGGAGAGATCTGGGTCGACAGGTAATTTAGCCATGGAGTTTTGTCAACTGCAGTGAGGTTACTTTTGGCCAAAAAGCAGAACTGTAAAACTTAGCCTTCATTTTTCTCTTGCCTACATACTACCATCTAACTAGAGAGTGGAGAGGTGTAAGTGCTAAAACTCACCCCAGAAGGCAAGGGTGACCCAGGTTTTGTTAATGGATCTCTTGGGGCAGAATAGAGGGAAACCACGCTGGATGCTCAGTGTCTGTAAATATAAACATGTAGGGTTTGGTTGCACAGGAAAACAGATATGTACCCATTTTAGTTGTTATCTACAGCAATATGACAGTATGAAAGCATAAAAGTATCACTTAGGAAATGTATAAGAAAGAGAAAGAAAGGATAAGAGTAGAAAGATCTCACCACCCATGGGCCTCACACTGAGGCTTGGTTGTTTTATTTTTGATGTTTGTTGGTCAAAGTATGGTTGCAGACTGATTCCTTCAGGTGGTAGTGGTGGTAATCCTAAAGAGGCAGTGGAGAAAAATGCCCAGACCACTCCATGTGTTTGGTTTATATTGAGTCAGCTCCGGTAGGAAGCCCAGGTTGCTCCCTTGGGGCGGGGACTTTAGGCCGGGTGATGCCAAGTTGTGGATCCGGGGACGCTGGGGGAGCCTTTGACACCTTCTGAGATGTTACAGCTGCCTGTTACATAGTGCAGACGAGTCCATTATGGCCCATTACGGCCCAGCAGCAGGTGAAAACCTTCAGGCCACATGTGGGTGTCCTGGTACTGCCTGGCAGTGGAGTTATCACAGCTGGGCTCACTGGAGGCTGGAGGAGGGGACAGGACCCGCCTGGCGGGGTTTGCCTCTGTCCTTCCCTCGCTCAGCACCAGCTGTGGCCTCTGGGGCTGAGCTCACCCCTGTGCCTGGGTGGGTCCCTTGCACATCTGCAACTCCTCCCCGAATGTCTGAGCCATCAGCATTCCAGCTTCTCTTCCAGTACCCCTTGTGGATACATCCCCAGACCTGGGATGATTAAACAAGAGTATCTCCACTGTCTTATCTCATGTTCCCGACACAGTCCAAATTCCAGTTGGTAGGCATATTTGGGGAGGTGTGGGTTTTGGGGATGGTTGCAGGTGGACACCTGCTTCTTTGCAGTTTGCTCCAGTGGGCAAAAGCCTTCTATGGTTTTAGAAATGTTTATTCCACTGACTGTTTCAGTCTCTCAAAATAAGAAGACCCAGTTGTTACTAGGAATACTCTTTTAATGTTTACCAGAGAAGATGTCTTGTGGACACTGATATTTTCTGTGCAGAATAACTTCTGTCCACCCATTATACTTGATAATGAGTCGCAGATTCAGGCAATAATGTGCCTGTTTGTGTGGGGGAAGTTGCCTGGTTCATGGTGGCTGCAAGCATGCCACTGTACAGTCAAAACACTTACAAGGTCTAGGCCACTGGCTTGCTTGGAGATGACAAGAAGCCAGGGTGTTTGTGGTGGTATGTTATTTGTGTTCATGTCTGAAGCACACAGGTGTGTGTTTGTTGTGATAGGAGGTGTACATCCCACATAGGGATCCAAATGTTTTGTTGTGGGGTGTTCTTTAGTGGATAACCATGGTTTCTTCACACACTATTTCCTGTTCCACTGACGTTTCATTTGATAGTGGTGAAAATGCTGCTCACGTTTTGGCCTCTAACTTCCCTTTTTCCCCCCCACTTAATCCCTCACAACTTGGAAAAAGTCAAATTGACTAATTTTAGCTAGCTTTAAAGGAGTTTCCAACATACATTTCCTTTTATTTTCTCTGATAGTGTTTTCTGTGTTCTGCTCTGTGTTTGTACAGATACTAAACAGCAAAGATACAGCTGCTCTAAGATACTGTGTCTGTCAGGTGAATATTGAGGCAGTGGAATTCATTATTACAAAGCAGACTTCTGTCTGCAGCATGATTCAGATTTATCTGTGCTGAACTGAAAAAAATGACTGATAATTGTTTGTCTAGGAAAAATAATACATTACAACCTTGCACTTCAAATTTGTATAGCCTCGTCTCTTTCCTTGCAAGGGATTTTTGTCTTTTAATCAATAAGGTCATAGAATGGTTTGGGTTGGAAGGGACCCTACAGACCCTCTAGTTCCCATCCCCCTGCCATGGTCAGGGACACCTTCCACCAGACCAGGTTACTCAGAGCTTCATCCAGCCTGGCCTTGAACTCTCCCAGGGATGGGGTGTCTACAGCTTCTCTGAGCAACCTGTGCCAGTGCCTTACCACCCTCACAGGAAAGAATTTCTTCCTAATATCTATTCTTAACTGACCTTTCAGTTTGAAGCAGTTGTCCCTTGTTCTGTCACTATGTTTTGTATGATTTAAAATAATTTCTCATAAAGAGGAAGCAATACCCAAATCCTGGTCATATCAACTAACATTTGCAACCTAAACAGACTTAATCTTAGTTTTTAAATGTTTGGTGGCTTGACCATATTTCTTCTTTTTTACTAATTTGAATTTATCTCATATATCCTTGTCTGTTGTTTATGTCAACTGCTTTTCCATTTTCAGCTTTCTGTGGTGGTCAGCACCATACAGTCCTACACTTGACTGGGTATTTCAGGCACTGTTGCAGTGATCGATAACTTAATAATCCGTATGGAGCTTTTAGTTTTCACCCTGACTGGCTCATTTCTGTTGGATTGGTAGTTGTGACTTGGTGCTATCCCCAAGGGCTGATAGAAAATCAGTAAGAACCCCATTCTCTCTGGTTCACTCCAGTGCATCTTCCCTAAAGCACTAGAATAAGGCAGATGAGGCTGTATTTGGAGAAACATCCCCTTCCAGCCCTGTGAGCTGCTGTGCACTCATCTGCACCTGGTACAGGATATCTGTTCATGAAAATGGTGTGTGATACTCCCAGTAAAGAGGGAGCAGAACATGGGGAAGGCATCAGCCATCCTGTGATCAGGAATCTCAAATCCTGAGATTTGCAAAGCATGAAGCATACTTGGGCCAAAGTTGAGAGGGGAAAATTTGATTTTTTTTTTTTTCTGTGCAAATATTCATGGGCTGTGATAATTCCAAGATATATAAACGAGGTAGGATTTTTTTGGTGAAGATTGACATCAAGAAATCAAACTTTTGTGGTCAACCTGAAAACCTGAGGGTGAAAGGAGAAGCTTGAAATATGTTGGATTGTCCTTTTGGATCAAAATTCACATTTTAAGGCAACACATAATAGAAATCCAATTGACAAAAGGAGGAAAAAAAAAAAGTCATTTTTGCCCCACCCATCCTTCCCTTTAACAGCTGAAGCTTTGAGTCAATACTCCAATACTGAATACAACCTTGCTCTGTAAACTTAAGGACACTGCAGTTATTTTCACCATTTCCCCAGTACCGGAACACACTAAGGTAGCCACATTCCTTTTCTATTTCAATAAATATTTTAAGTCTTATTTTCTTAATCCCAAGAAAGACTTTTGAACTCAGAGACAATCCTGTCGAAAGGAGATTTTTCAGCATATTCTGGGATGCTGCCTGTGATTGCTACATTCTCCACTGTGCAGAAATTTTGGAGCTGCAGTGAATGAACGCTCATTAGATATGCTCTTGTTGGCTCATTTCCCTTCTCCTTTCTGTTTTCTTCCTCATGAATTGAACTGAATGCTGAATTTTTCAGCATAGTTGCAGGGTTTTTTTTAGAGTGGTCTGAATATCACTTCTGCATAATGATAATGCAGGCTTAATGACAGAAGTCCACTGTGTTAGTGGCTTTCTTTCTTTCTCTTGAGCAAGGGAATAAGTAGTTACTTCATTAAAATATCTCAGTCTGTTTGTGATCGGATAACGTCAGCAAGCATCTGGCAAAGGCTTTGGTGGAATATCAGGTCAGGAGGACAAATACTGATATACTGATACACTAAATAACAATAATGCAAGATGTTCCACTTGAGGAAACCAGGCTCTTAGCAGAGTATCAACATGAGGCCCTTGGATGGCAGTGAAATACTAGACAAAGCCAGAAATTTCACCAGTATCCTCTGCCTTGTTCTGGTTTGTCGTATTTCCAGGCTTTTTTTGCATCCTTTGCTTTTTTGACAAGCTTTCTTCAAGGATAACCACTTCTATTACAATCTCATTTGTTTGTTAAAGCCCAGCATTAAAATTGCAAATTGTTTCCCAAAAGCTACTGGTTGTCTTCAGTGGGAGGGGCACTCAATGTCACATCTTTTTGGTCTTTGATCAGAAGGTGGGGTCTGGGTCCCACAGTTCCCTTTGCATTAATTGTCTCACCCAATGTTTAATAATTTTTTCTTTCATGTGACATAATTTCAATTTTTGCTAAAGTGAGGGACATCTGTCATCAAATGTCTGGACTGGTTATGCTGCCAGGAAGGGAATAAACAACTTCTTGTAAAAAATTTCATTGCTGATTGTGGTTTTTGACATAATTTCTGTCTGTTTCTCAAGACTTCAGTCTGGCTCAGGGCACAGAAAGTTACAGTCTTTGCTAAAAAGTTGTAAGGAGGTATTATAGCCTTGCATTTATTTATGTGTTTGCCCATTGTATGTATTCATGTGACTTTCTGAAGCCCCTGAGAGTTCTGTTTGGTAAAATTTCATGCTGAGCCTCATTCATGTCTACAGTAGGACATGATGGTCTCAGATCTTACTGTTGAATATGGGAATCCCAGCAATTAATTGACCAGAACTGAGACTATTGGTTGTCTCACAAGATAGAAGTCCTGCTGTTTCTGTCTATAATGCTATCAGCTGTTGTGAAAGTGCTGGCCAAGAAAAAAAAAAAAAA
>VZUA01051882.1:0-12744 GCA_013401035.1 Horornis vulcanius
AAAAATAAAAATAAAGAAAAAGAAAAAAAGCAGGCATGGGTATGGTAGGGCTTATGCAATTTCCCCTATATTACATATCCTTGTGTTGCAGATTTATGGACCAGGCCTGTGGGTAGAGAACAAGTTGGGTGCTTCCCCTCAGAAGGTCTGGAACAGCCACCCCCACACAGGAATCCTCTGACTGTGAAAGGGCAAATGTGACCTTTATAGAGAAGGACCCAAGGAAAACAAAAGTGCTTGTGTCTGGGCTCCAAAACCCCTGAATAGACTCATTGAGCATGCTGCTAGCACTGAACAGTATCAGCACAACAAATGGGTCCTATTCTCCATCCCACACCTGAATTTCCCTTTCCTAAAGGAAGGGTCGGGAGAATGAAATGAGGAGAAGAGACCCAGCAACGAATATCTGACGTCGAATGCAAGGACCACGCATTCCACAGAGGTCCTGCTTTCAGTTCTGAGGGGACACTCTTTCTAGCTGAATGCTGACAACACGTCATGATGTATGGTCCTAGGCAGGATTTGCTTAAAAAAAAAAAAGAAAAGAAAGAAAAGGCAGGTAAATGATAAAAAAATAAGACTCAGACATTTTTATGCAGCCAGTCCTCAGGAGCTGATGTTAATTTTTCATAACAGCTCTGCGATGCCCTAACCAAGTAAGTGCAGGAATGATTCGTGCTGCAACATTTCCAATTAGGAAGAAAGGCTGTGGAGAATTGGAATTCACCTTGATGCAAAACTGAGAAATGGCAAATGTCAACTATGAAATGGAAATCCCAACTCCCTGACCCCAGTGAAATTCTTTCTCAGATGTTCTAACTCTTAACACCTGCTAACAGTGTAGGAAGTATCTGAGAAACAAAACTCTTTTCATTTTAGTTAAAGATATTGATGATGAACATCTAATGTAAGTTTCTTTTTCAGTGGAAAAGTGACTGAATCTGCAACATTCAAGTCAATCAAAGCACTGTGCATGGGATAGCAAAGTTAACTTCAGGAGGCCGAGTTCAAACAGAAATTATGAATATAGGTGTGACCCACATAGAACATACAGAATCCCTGAGATTTTTCTGGTTCCCAGTGGAAAAAAAATTTAAATGAAAACACAAATGTTTTTTCTCCAAAATGGAAGTTTTGCAAATTGTTTTAAAAGGGTTCCTGACAGGCCACAATTTCATGCAAGATCTATATTTTTAATCATAGTACAAAATCAAATTTTAGCTCCAGTCTTTCAAAAATCAACTAAGCAGGCAGTAATTTACTAAAACTGAGTTTTATGGGAAACAATGTAAGTTAAAATGTAGAAATAAATGAAAAGTCTAAATTTCATTTTAGGAAGTTTTACCTGCACATTAAAGTTACAGTCAAAGCAAGTCTCTTCCTCTCACCTTTTTCATATCATAAACACTTGCACATTTTTTGCTTCCTACAAAGGATTTCCAATTGCTGTTCAATAACTCATGTCCACAACCTAACTCTAAGATACACCCTTATTTACGAACATGGGGAAGCTATTGCATAGCTAATCAGGATGTAACTTTCCAGCCCACTAGCTTCTCTGAACTAGTTCCTACATAGATATTAATAATTCATTTGCCTATCAGTTCAATGTAAAAGTAGTTTAAAGTAGCTCAATGCACTTCCAAAACAGAGCAAGTTGCCTTGCCCAGGCTATTGTAATGCTGCTGGTCACATCAGCAGAAATCAGTCACACAGGTGGGTGTGTCCCAGAGGGGCTCTGGACGCACCATTACAAGTTGTGCCTGCCATGGGTTTACTACCTGATTTTGGGAAACCACTCCAGAACTGCAAGAGGCCAGGCTGCTGCATGACACTGGCAGGTGCCAGCAGAAGACACTAGCAGTCTTTTTCTAGAGCATCAGTCTGGATGGTGCCTGGTGGAAGCACAGATAAGATCCTACTGTGCACGCTAAGGTTCAGCAATGGCAAGCTGAAAGAGACCCAAAGAGAGCCACCACACTGCCAGTAGTCTGACTCTATCAAAGGCAGAAAATGGACACCTTATTTTGTTTGGGGTTTGTTTGTTGGGACCATGCCAAAACTTAAATCAGCCATTTGACCTCAGCATTAGCACTGCAACCAAATACCAGGTACATACAGCATTTGTCACTTGCTCTTTCCCCTTCAGGCTGGAGCCAGAGCTTTTTAACATGATATATTGGCCCCAAAGAGGGCTCCATAATCCCTGAACCATGCAGTAGGGCTGCTCGCAAAAAATTAGTTTAAGCAGCTCAATGAGACCCTGAAAGCTGTCTTGCAGCATTACCAGCAGAGGGATGCCAAGCCACTTAAAGACAATCTCTCTTGTTGAAACCCTTACATTTGCCAGTGGATAAGATCATATTTATAAGGTTTTTCAGCATACATAAGATGAGATGTGACAAAGAGCAAAGATAGCTAAGCTTTAGAGATACAAGCTTTTCCAAATTATCTAGATTTAACCAACTACTTTGTAGAGTCATTGCTACTTTGCTGACAAAAGACCCTGGTCACTAAGAACTACCTTTCTCACAACATTCATGGTATTGAAAAGTCTCTGGTCCAGTGGCTTTTACTTTGAAAGATGATTCTATTTGCTGTCACTTGACAAGCTTTTCATTAAAAAAAATTAAGATCACATATACTCAAAAAATGGTAACAGAGATGGACATACATGATTCAGGTCAAAGATAACTTAAAAATGAGGCCTGGCAATAATTATCAACAGAAACAACCACTACTGACACATTACAAAGCAACAACAATTTGCCTTTTCAATTTATTATTCTCTCATTGCACATGTATAAACCCCAGTAATGTTAAAATAAGATTGCTTGTGTGCACAGATGGGAGAAGGGGGGAAACAGCCCAAATTTTGCCATGTTCTGATGAGTATCCTGGACTTATTGATGCTTTACCAACAACTACTTCCTACAACCTCTGCAGTTTGTGACACAGGACAAAGCAAAAAAGGCCATTAGAAGTTTAATTTCCGATTTTTGCAAAGCTTAAAGAGGTAGTCTCCATAAACATCTGGGATGAGCATAAAAAACTCTCTCAAATTGGATCACAATTGGGAGGAAGTCAGAAATACAAAGGCATGTATTTCAGTGTGTCCATTTTTTCTGACTTGAATACATAATAAATGCTTATGCAAATATAAATGATCTTTAAAGAAGCAGGCAGTTTAAAATAGTCAAGAGCAGGGAAATTAAGGCACACGAAATCTAAACTGTTTAATAGGCAATAATAGCTGAATCAGTATGCAACAAGATCTCGTAATGCATTTAAAAAGTGACAATCCTTGGTTGTGTAAATGACAGTTTAAAAGATGCCTTAATCAAGAAAAAAATTATTTATTGAACTTCTCAAATGTCAAATTAAGCTTCTTCACTAAATGTTCATTAACTGCCAAGGAATTCTTATTAATTTTAGAGCACCATGAATGCACTCACACAGTATGCCTTTTTTTGATCCAAGCTTCATTTCTTGCAAATGATGTCTCCCTTCCTCTGATGAAGTGATATTAAAAAAATCTGAGTACCTCTTTTATCATATCATATTTTAAGACACAGGAGAGATCCTTTCCCCCTGCTCTGACCAAAATACTAACCTGAGTGTCACATTACCAGCACCTAAACTCTCCCTAATTTCCAGGGTGTTTTACCACGCTTCATATTACAGCGGTTTGAGACTGCAACATGGCAACACCTCACACAAAATGTTTGCCAGCCCATCCCCCCAATCTGCTGGTGGCACAAAATCACCTAACTCCCCATTCATACCAAATACACACTGAACCACCAGCAGCTCGGAAGTTAAAAAGCAGCATGTTGCAGAAATGCTGGCTGCTCCCTTCCTCTTGTGATTGCCAGCTCTGACTCTGTTGATGAGCTAGCAACCTGCTTGAAACTCTGCTTAACACATTCAGATTTATGCCCCACAAGAAAACAGCTCACCTATTTTTTTTTTCTCCAAATACAGAATTTGCCAAGCTTTCTCCATGCCAAATCAACCTTGGAAAACTACCCTGATGCCAAATGACTGAAGTATATATGCAGTGAAGATCCCTTTCTGCAGCTAGGAGTAGGAATTTACAACTTGGCCCCCTCTCATTAACGGGATTTTCCTGTCTTTTGTGTGAATGGAAGCATAGCAAAAAAAAAAAAAAAAAAATCATTCTCTTACTCATCTCTGCATAGTCATTAAGGCTTCCCTTGTGGACAGTGGTGATGTCTGAGAGAAATGACTCAACTAGGAATCAGCAAGATGAAATTCAAGTGGTCATTTTCAGATATATTGAGGGGGTTAAAAAAAAAAAAAAACAAACAAGAAAAAGAACCCAGAGTGTCACCCCTCAGAGTGCTCCCACTGTCCTCACCACAGCAGCTACTGCAAGTGTTAACTCTCTGCACATTCAAGTCTCCACTCCACTTTGCCAGCTGCTCCAGCTGTGCAAAGCAAACACAATGCTAGTGCTGCAGCAGGCAGGTGCCCTCAGTCTCTCTCCCAGATGCTTTCCAACAGGACTTTAAAAGATAATTACCCATAATATCAGTACTGAAAGGAGAACTGCACTGATCTGCCCAGAAGTTTTAACAATGGACGCATATTTGCTTATGAAAACAAGAATTTTAGCAGGCAGCAACCTCAAGAACCACAGAGCCAAATTTCTACAATAACTTGAGCTTACAGAGAAATCTACAATGTAGCCTAACTTCAATCACCATCTCACTTAAGAGAAGCTTATTCACCAGATATAACCTGGCAGAAAACACAGCAAATCACCAAAGAAAAAGGAAAGAGAGGTCTGTGAGAGTAAATTATTCCCCATGAGAGGGAAAGTGCAAAGAAATAACAGATGCTACTCATGAATAAGGTAGAGACTGGAAAAGCTGCAGCAACAAGGGTGGAGATCACATTACCATTAGACATATTCTATCTTACCAGCACAAGCCAATGCTTTTGGAAGAAAATTAGCACTTTTGGTAGCATATGACAGGTGATATTTGAACAAGAATACTACTACCCAGCTAAACCAACAGGCTCTCAGTCTTAGTGACTGCTGGCAGCATATCTTTGGTGTTGTTTTGGCAGAGGACGTAAATATAAGCTGCATCTGAAGCAAATGACTTTGGGAGCTGCTGTCACTCATACAGTACTGCCCCTGCTACTCATGTAGTACAGCTGTCCTTACAGTACAGCCTGAAACTACTATGGGCACCAGAACATATTTACTACACACCAGAACTGCCATGTAACTTTACAATGCTCATTCAAGCTACATCAAATAAAGAAAAAGGGTTTTTTAAACACTAAGTTTTTAAAATATTAAGTTTCTGCAGTTTTCTTTCAAATATATGATTTTGTTCAGAAATTTTTTAACCAATACAGTGCTAATGATTTTCATGAGGATGTAAGAGGAGACTTTTCAACCAGGGTATAAAAGCTTATAAAAGCATTGTTTCATACATGTTTAGGGTAAAATATAAAAGAAGCTTATTAGGCCTCAAGTCTTTTTTGATGGTTTTCATAAGAGAGTCACAATTTGAGATAAGTGAAGAAATTGCTATCAAGAATATTGATCTTGTGGGAGAGGGGGAGAGCCATCTGCAAGCACTTTTACTATTTTCTGACTTAGCAATCAACTTCCATTCACAACACTAAGGACTTCCTCGTTTCTTAACCTTGCAAATTTAATCTCTGCATTTTCTAAGCTCCTCTGGCAGTGTCATTATTGTATTAGCCATAGTTCATCCACAGTCACAACTTTCATAAACATATGGTCAAGTTTCACTTTTCATTAATGATGCAAGGTCTTCCTCTTCATGTGGGTAAAGAACTTGATAACACTTTTGATAAAACAGGATAAACGTCTCCCTTACTGAAACATTTTGTTCCAAAGCAATTCACGATATTGCTATATAGCGCTATGTTATTCTGGTGCCTGATGAAAAAAAAATTAAAAATTTAAATTAAAGGCACCCCTCTTTAAAGATCACTTATTTCTACAAAAAATACTGCTCTGCAATGTTTTTATGACAACCGTTGCAAAGTCCGTTCCTTATTAAACCGTCCTGGTTACGCTTCTGCTGCGCTGTAACAAAAGGAGGCTACAGGTGGATCCCCAGCAGGCAGCCCTACACCTGCGCTGCGAACCGACGCTGCCTTTCCTCTTGCCCCGAGGCCCCAGTCCTGGCCAAGCCCAGGGATACCCGTGTTGGGGAGGCTGCAGGAGCCCCCGCAGGGCGAGGGAAGTGCTAAAAGCCCCGAGCGGGGCAGAGAGCGAGCCGCCTCCCTCCTCCCAGGCTGCCCCGAGCCCCGCGGCGCGGCCGAAGGGGCGGTGCGGAGGGACACGGCGGCTGTGCCCCTCAGCGTTTACCCTGCATCTCGGCGTCGCGCTGGGACCGGAGAGGAGCGGGGGCCGCTCCCGCTGTGCCCTGGCCGCCGCAGCCTCCGCACCGCCCGGGCGGCCGGGCCCGCTATAAATACCCTCGGCACGGCCGGGCCGCCGCCCCTCCCGCGGGGCAGGGCCACACGGCACGGCCGGCGACCGGCACGGCTGCCTTCCAGGGTCCCGGGGCCGCGGGATGCCCGGGGGCTGCCTTCACTGCCAAAGCCAGGGCTTGCGGCAGTGGCTGCTTGTGGTAACGGGTCTGTTTCGCTGCCCCTAAAGCCTGACCCAGTGACTGAAAGCCGGGGCTGTGTGCTCCCCTGCGGGCAGGCAGCCCTGAGCACGGCTCGTCCCGGCCCCTGCCAGCAGCCCGGCCGGGCCGCGCCGCCCGCAGAGGGCAATTTGCACAGAATCACTGAGCGTTCGGAGTTGGGAGGGATCCACAGGGATCATCAAGTCCAACTCTTGCCGCTGCAAAGGACATGCCCAAGAATCACACCATGTGCTGAGAGCGCTGTCCAAACGCTTCTTGAACTCTGTTAGGCTTGGTGCTGTGACCACTTCCCTGGGGAGTTCCAGTGCCCGACCACCCTCTGGGTGAAGAATTTCTTTCTAACATCCAACCTAAGCCTCCCCTGACACAAACTTCAGGCCATTCCCTCAGGTTCTGTCACTGGTCACCACAGAGAGGAGATCAGTGCCTTCCCCTCTGCTTCCAGCCACCAGTAAGCTGTAGACTGCAATGAGGTCCCCTCTCATTCTACTTCTCCAAACTGAACGGACCAACTTTTAAGGGCTCTGGATGAGTTGTGGCTGACATCCCTGTTACAGTTGATTCCAGGACACCTACCCCATTCAGAGCAACATAGGCCTTCTTCATCCTCATCCCTTGATTTCCTCCTAATTACTACCTCTTAAAATAAATTTCTTCCTAATTGCTACCTTTTAAAAGAAAAAGGTAAACAAGCTTTGTTTTTGAGTGCTGTTGTCACAGGAAAGTCTGGAAGTGCTCAAAAATTAACTACCAATGCCTGCAGAATTTTATGTCTCCCCTTAAAATTTAATCCTGATTAAAATGTGACAGAGATGTTTGGAGGTATTGAAATATTGACACGTGAATTAAACATCTATTCACAGTAGTATCCTATTTTTTCTTATTTTCAGGGAAACAAGTGTAGCCCTTTTGTAGCTTAACAGCAGATTCTACCCAGCCAATAACTTGTACAATTGGAGAAGGTAATTTTGTAGCCCAATAGATATTCCACACTGCAAGAGATAAGTATTTGAACCTCATTTTGATAGATAAAAGGGGATTGGTGTCATTAAATTAAGAGTTTGTAGTTGCCTAGGAACAAGCAATTGTGGTCTGATTTTATTCATCATGGGTAAATGAAAGACAGCCCCAATCAAAACTATGCATTTCTGCTGCTTCAAAGAGCTAATTTCCCCAAACTGAGAAAAACAGTAGGGATAGCTGACAAAGAAAAACATATTTAGTGTGACAATCAAAAGAGGGGCTCTCATAAAACCACTATTAAATGGCCAAAAGACTGTGACTTTGCAGTCACAGAGAGCAGTAACTTTACCATAAAATCTCAAAGGTGGCAGTCAAAAAGCAAATGGAAAACAAAGAGAAATTATAAAAATTACAGTTGCTATAAATTGCAACTTACAATATCAGAAATCAATAATTTCAGAAATCAATAATAGGGAAGAAAAAATATCCACAGTTGTGATAGCTAAGGACAAACAGGACATTTAAAGCTTGTTAGGAACAAAAGAACACCCAGTGATGATACTGGCCCATGTAGTAAATGTAGTTCATAAGAGGTTTTGTGCTGATGTGTAAAATGTAAATATGTTCTATAAGCACTTCTGTGCTACAAAAGAAACAAGTACAGATATCTCAAAGGGATTGTGAAGAACTGCTCCAACCTGCTAGTAATTAAGAAAGATAAGGATCATGATTTGTGAAATTCCAAAGGGGTGTTAATCTTGTACCAGGAGTCAAAAAATGAGCAAGTGCAATGAGAAGAAAATACGGGCCAACACTGGCACCCTAAATAATAAAGGGAGAAACATTTCGTTTAAAAATATTTCAAAGTAATTAATAGAAATAATTCCAGTCTTTTTTATGAAGATCAGGTCTAATTAAACTTCCCTAAATTCATTCTTCAATGCTTGTTGAGATTGCTTGTTTGGTTACATGCATACTGATGGTTCAGATGTTAAGTCTGAAAGAAAATGTGGTACCCCACGATATCATTAAAGCAGTTTTTAAATTGATTAGGACTTGCCTAAATGACTGATGACAAAAAAGCAACAAAAAGTAAAGGAACCTTCTTTGAATGGGTATGTTTCCCTGAAAATGACCCCAAAAGGAGAAAAATGGCAAAGGTACCAAGCAATCAAGTGAAGTAGTCTGGATTGAGTGGCAAACTGGACCTTGTCATACAAAATACATCTACTGTAGCTAAATCCCTGTAATAAGCTTGAAGGATTTTAGGTGGTGTGTACTGAGCAGGTGATAGCACTCGCTGGAAGCAATTTAGGGGCTGTAGTCACCGATTCATCCTAAACACTGACTGTGATGTTGCTAAAAGGAAGGATTAACCTGCATCAAGGGAGTAGGAAATAGGGAACATAGTTTTCTCTCTGGATATATCACTGATGATAGCAATCTTGCATACTGTGTTCCTGCCCATGTTTTGAAAAAAAAAAAAAAAAAATTGAAAAATAGTAGAGGGGGCAGATTAAGAGCTGAAAATGTGATTTGAGAGTTGAAGAAAAATGCTGCTAAGTGAGACGTAAAGAGCACAATCTGTTTATCGTATCAAAAAGATTGACTTGATTACAGCATATAAGTACCTTGATGCAGAAAAAAATACTGGATTCTGAAGGGCTCTTTAATCTAGTGGAGAATGGCATAACAAGAAGCTGTGGTAGAAACTGAAGTCAGACAGATTCAAATGTAGCACAAAATTTTTCTTTTTAAGGTGACAACACATCACTGGAGCAGCTAATAAAGGTACCAAGAACTTTTTAATGGTTTTATGTCCCTCAACCAGGACAAGATGCCTTTCTGGAAGACAGGTTTTAGCCAAATGCAGGCTACTGCTATTGCTCTCACTGCTTGTACATGTGTGAAATTTAATGACACAGGATGCAGAAGAGATCAGACCATATCACTAAATAAGACACTCTGTGTCTTTTTTTTTTCTTCTTATGCTAAGTAATTCTAAGAAGAGTTGGCTACTGGTGAGCATCTGCTCAAGATGATATCCTTTGTCAACTGACTGCAATCAGTCTGAGAAAAATGACTACCCTGAGTGTGTAGGATTCTAAATGATCACAGTACATAAGATATACTCTTGGCAAGCAGCATATGAAATACCAAAAGACAATCAATATTAGTCACTTATTTTCATTTGTCAGTGCACTAAGCCGACAAGTTTTCAATTCATTTGTGTGAAAAAGGAGCTCAGAAGAGCTTAAGGAGAAGCTGAAGGAAGGGGAGCAGTATGAATCCTTTAAAAACGCTGGCCATCAGACTTAGGTAACGTGATAATTGAACTTCACATGTTGGCAGGCAAACCAGAAAACTAATTCAATATGCAATATTATACTAGTAAATATACATCATTTTTAAATATTTATTGATTTCTTGCCCAGTTTGTGCATAAATGAATCAAGTTACCTCACCTGAAGCTATGATCTCCCATAATGAGCTGTGTTATGCAGAGAAGACTAAAAGGTTTGACACGACGAGTAATGCCTACCCCTCTGAAAGCAGCCAGTCCCACACAACTAAATTGTGTTGCACATAAACTATTAAGAACTGCATTAAAGTATTAATGAACTAACATTCTTCTTAAATTGTTGCATTTGCCAGGATGTGAACTTGAATCTTCTCTCTACTGCTTACCAAGTTGATATGGCAAAGTTACAACAAACGCTTGCTGATATTACAAAGTTGAAAGATCTCATTGGCTTTTCTGATCTTGTTACCAGACCCCCTGCCTGCAGTTTATCCTCTGGGCACAAAACTTTTCAACAAGTCAGGAACCTCCTCTAAACTATGCAGAACACCAGTGCTCTAAGCTAATAGTTAACACAGAAGATTAGAATAACTACTCATTCTTTACTGAAGGAAGAAAGAATTGTGTTGAAGAGGGAAAGTTCATTTTGGAGATAAGATGTAATTTTTTTTCCAAATCCACTACTCCAAAATTCAGAACAAGGGTGTTTTCCAAACAAAAAACTTAATTTTATCCAAAAAAGGCTCAAAGATTTGGTAATATCTAATACTGATATGCAAACTCTAATATCTAATACTGATATGCAAAAATACCATGTGATTGGTCCTGACTTTTAGAAATTATTTAGAAAAATGCCAGGACCCTTAGATGGTCTTAAAGATGGAAGCTTTTAAAATTACCATATACAAATCTAACCTGGAAGGTGCATAAAATTAGGGTCTCAGCTCTTCCTTTGTCTTTTCCCTGGAAGAAACCGTGGATCCATTTTTAGAACGAAAAAGAATTCACAACTACAAATGGATTAAAAAAAAAAAAATTAAAAAAAGAAGCTCAAGGATCCCTGAGCTTGTGAAAATCAGATCCAGATCCTGGGGCATTAATAATTGAAGTGTCATGCTTACCTCCATTGGTGTCAACATCCCCTCTGAAACTCAAACATTAGTAGTCTGGTGCAGGTAACTGAGACAGGGAAGAAAAAGCATTAAGGAGTTGAAGGGCATTCATTACCTTTTAGATGCCTAGAGGAATAATGTTGCTGTGCTAGTGGAGGCCAACCAAAGGTGAAGCCTGATCATTCTACACAGTAAAGAGAAGAAGTAGTTAGGCTCTCGAGTTGCAGCATCTGATGCCTTCAAAGGAACAATATGGCATTGGACAGGTGGCAAAACACATTGTTCAGAACATCAAAGCAACAAAACATCAGCTGTCAAGGTTTGGACCCTCAAGGCATCAGCAAAGACAACAAAGCCAGCGGGAATTTGGAAATACCAAATTTAAGCTGCACTACAGGACATTTTCTGGCGATAATATTTTGCAAATCAGAGATGAACAAATGTCATTCCCTTGACACACAAAAAGGCCACATGTTCTTTTGGACAGCACTTCTGCAGCTGCCCAGAAGTCACATATATAATAAAGATTGGGTGAAGGAAAGATGGGAAGCAGTTCACAAACAGCAAAATCTCCTGGATCATTAAGAGGCAGAACAAGGACATGACAAATGCCAGGACTCAGTGCTGTCCCTGCTGGTGGTGCCAGGGGCAGGATGAGCAGAAAGCACCAGCTTAAAAGAGTCAGAGGCACTGGAAGGACTTCTCAGCATTACACTGCAGGCCTTGGCTGGACATCCAGCTCAGGACTGTGGCAACTTCATGCTGCTAGTTTTGTCCTCACTTGCTGCTCAAATGGAAACTTACTCCACTTGCTGGCAAGTCTTTTGTGGTTTCATAGACACAGCTTGGATACCCATGTTGTGTATTTAAATCTGTTAAATTGCATCTGTATTTTCTTGAAAAAAAAAAGAAAAAAGAGGGGTAATCCAAATAAGCTTGTTTATAACCTTTCAAGACTGACTGTTCTTCATTCAAGTCAATAATGAGAATTACAGATCTAACTGTTATTATTCCCTTGTTTAATAAGAGCAGCCATGCAAGATATACTATTAAACAGTAGACTGCCTAAGGTGCCTGATCTCACAATTTTAATATTATTTTTGAATAACTGGTGTGTCATGTATATTGTTCTTCAACCAATGCTGGCAAACCAGGTCATATCCCTTCTCTAGTACTGATTATGGTGGGAGGTGAAAGAATTTAAAATCTCATAGGAGAAGGAACCTCTGAAGATTTGGGAATCAGCATACTGTTTCACCCATTATGTTTTAATCAAACATCTTTCTGAAAAAGATGTGTGTGTTCTAGGAAATATCCTCACGGTGAAATTACACTTAACAAATCTCATTACTCAGGTTTATGGAGTTGCTTGCCCCTTCTGTAATTCAGAAGGATTAAATCATTCCTGCAAATTAAAAATAGGACAAGCAACCAATTAGAGCAAGGCTTCTGTTTGCCACTTGAATCAGACAAAGAGAGAACAGGCACAATAAGGAAATCACGTTCAAAAATTGCAATGAAAATGAGGATATTCAAAATCTATGACCCTAATTTTATCTCAAGATCGCATTGATTACAAAGAACTCTAGACAAACTTTATTGCTATGGTTTACAATATTACCAAAATCTTTTCATATATATATAACCCATATTTGGCTATTTCATTGTGCTTTAGACACAGAAGGTTAGGGGAAAATGG
>VZUA01051885.1:8106-25113 GCA_013401035.1 Horornis vulcanius
ATACACAGACTCATTATGAAAAAATACACTCACCATTATGAAAAAAACGGGTGCTCTAAGTCTATGTATTTCAGCATCTAATTGCCCAGAAAAACAAATTAAGATTTACTTTCCACTGTGAAGCCAGAAGATCTGGGATGAGGAACTTAGCTGTAGGTTTGGTCTGCCCTCATGTCACTGGTAAGTGAGAGTTACGGGCCTTTAATGCTTACTGTGTGTCCCACGTGGAAGGAACTGCTGAGTCTTATAACTACAAGTAGCCACACCATGGTACTGCCACTATGGCTGTTCTTAGCAGGCACTTTTCCCAAGGACTAAGTAAACATTCCAGGGCCAAAATGGCTGTAGAGACAGACTTTCCCATTCATCTCCATCAGGATGTCTATCAGAAACAGAAATGAGGCACCTCATCAGGAACAGGTGGGGAATTTATGCTGCTCCTAGCTGAGATGTCATTCCTCTGTGGCTCAATAAGATATTTGCTCCCAGCTCTTTCAAGAACACTAAATTAACTTTAAAAAAAAAACCAAAAAAACCCAAGGTCTGTATCCAAATGTAAACAGATTATCTCTGGGCCCTAACAAATGAGATTGCAGCAAAGAATTATGTAATTCTCAAATTTGACCTCCAGTCAATGCAAACCTTCAAGAGCAGCCTCGTCTTTATGGGGATCTACTCCAAGCTTTAAAGCATCCATGGCTCTGGTTTTGTCATGAGCACATAGTAAATGTGTCTAAACATAGCTACTGTGAATGTCTGGAAGTTACCAGTGGAGGCAGAAGCAGCTAATTGAATACAGCACCAGCAGGCATAATGAATGTGCCTTGATTTTAATGTTATGTGGAAGATTTAATATTCAAGTGACTACATTATTATTAATTGCATTGCTTATTCTGAAAATGAAAAAGGTAAAAAAAAATACTAAAATTACTATGTTAATTTGACTGAAATGAGGGGATTAAAGGTAGAGGGGAGAATGAAAACAAAGCATTACCAAATCCCTTTACTCACTTATTTTGGTAAACAAGATCTTTCTGTTCAACTAAAAAATATTGATAATTTTAACATATTATGCGCCAAGTGAGTATTTTCCATTGCAACAATTATTTTCACTTAGCATGTTAATGTTGACAGAAAAAGACCAAAGGCACCCTTGTGACTTTGCCAGCATGTCATAACAAAATGAAGGCTTAACCTGTTTCTGAAGGATTGACTTTCAAGCAGGAAACTGGGCTATTTTGGAAACTTAGCTAATGACACTGTTATTTTTTCTCCTGAGTGATAAGGTTGATGGATACATACCATTTGTATTTCGCTTAATCCTTTTTCTCCCATGCTCAGGACTATCACTTACAGCACAGTGTTGATCAATCAATGTATATTAGTATCTAGCTCTACAGACAAATGCTCTTGCTCTGTCGTTTGCAGCTATAAATTTATTTTGACAGAATTATCTGACACATGGTATCCTTTTTCTCCTTTGGAGAACTGTAAAAAATAAAATTTTCAGAGGGACCTAGTATAATTTGGTTTCCAAGTCTTAGTGAAATCCTAGGGGTACCAACTGCCCCAGTAGTCCTGGACAATGCAGCCAAAGGCTCATAGGTTCTTTCTTATGCTCCAGAATAATGTCACAGTACAACTAATGGGATAGATGAAGTTTCTATAAAATGTGGAGATATGAAGAGCAATAAATATGCAGATTTATGAGATTTAGAAAGGGTGCTAATAACAGTAGCTACCACAGGTGTTCAAACATTCCAGGTTTTTTTTCCCTAAGGTGAATGTTTTTAATCTAGCTCACCAAAATAAACTCTTCCAGCAAGCACACCGTAAAGGATATATTTGGATTGCAGACCTCCACAGTATCAGTGCTTGGCATCCTTATAGAATTTAAAATGCATTTTAACTGATGGTGAAGAATTTCCAGTTGAAGAGAAGAGATGCTCAATAAAAACATGATTTTACCATCACCCGACACTTCTGCAAGGTCAGGAGGGCAGATAAACAACTTCCTGCAGCTGTGGCTACATCTGGCACACGACTGAGGCAGAGAGCGTGCTTCACAAAGATAAACATATCAGGTTGTATCTCCATAGTCTCCTACACTTCTGGATAAAGCTTGGGGAACTGAACTTGGCCCTGCAGTGCCAGCGGTAATTAATATCTGAAACTGCCACTAATTAAGCAAAACAGCCCTGCAGTGAGTTTAGCCCCCCACTCCAATAATGTGTGGTGATTGTGGGTAGCTTGGGGCCGTTGTGCTGCTCCTGAAACCCCCCTGGTTTTGCTCACCTGGAGAATGTAGCTTCAGAGGTGTAGAGCTGAAAGAGAAGAAATGACCTGTGGATCTGTGCGTGGTCTGTGGGTGGGTGGTGTGTGAGATCCAGGTAGCAGATCTGCTCCCAAAATTGTCACATAAGCAATTCTTGGGATGGGGAATGAGTTTCTCATGGTCTTAGGTTTGGGGATGCTGCTGTGTTCCCAAGACACATTTTATTAGCCATTTTTAGAAAATGATATCTCTATGTATTGGTTAAATTCAGCAGGCTTGGTTGAAGAGGATTTCTGATGTGTTGTGTCTCAGATGGTTGGCTTTTTCCTTAGAGGCTGTCATGGTACTTTTGGCTGCAGAGTGGGGTAGTTTTTATTTGCTGTCTGAGCAAATTGAAATCAATAAATGATTGTCAACTGATCCCAAGTTGAAACCTGAATAGTAGGCAAAAGGAATTAATTAAATTTTGCATGTTTTTTTTATTTGGATAGTGGAATAATGTTACACAGCTGGAGTGGATTTCCCTTGTAGCTTCTTAGGCAAATTCTAAGTGGGTGCCTCTGCATATTTCTGTAGGGAAATCCAGTCCTGAAAAGGTGCCTTTCTCTCCCCTTGGACTGTCCCAGGAACCCAGTAGACCCCAGAAGGCAATCCAGACCCTCCTCTGAGAGGTAGGAGAGGAGCAGATGATTGTCCTCTCTGCTGAGGCTGGGCACCTTGTGGAATAGGGAAAGGCATCTGAAAGGAAAGGGTAGGCAGTACCCAGCATTTTTATTGCCTTATATATTGTATTACATTTTGGTTATTGGTTAAATAAGGTTACATTGATATGGTCAGGTGGTGACTTTGCCCATGACTGGGAGTTGCAACCCTGTGAGCTTGAGAAGCACCTGAGAAGTACCCCACGAGCTCTGTACAAGAAGTCCTTAGAGAGCCTGCATCCCAGGTGGTGCCTGGACAAGTCTGTCCATAACCCACCACAGAGGTGGATGTAACACAGTGGAGGTGCTGGGCACACACAGAGTTCTTGAGGCAGCCTTTTGCCCCCCTCTGATTCAAGGACCGCTCAGACAGCAGCTGGCAATGGAAGGATCACATACACGTTGTATCAGCCAGATCCCTCAAAGAGGAAAAGCGGAATTCCTCCTCTGCCCTTTGCATGGCAGCACCAAGGAATAGTGGTTTGTGGCATAGCTGCCTTCTTACTTAAGTGTTGGGAGACACTACTTCATTGCTTGCTTATATGTTAGGAGATTGCTGGCCTTGTTGCCTGTAGATGTTCATGATGTATTCCATGAGAAAGTTGCTAGGAACTTGGCCCCAAGTTTATTCTATCTGGAACAGGGTAGCTTTTTTTGTTTGAATTTAAGTCAGCTTAGCAAATAAAGAAACAAAATAAATGAGTTATAAAATATCTATTTTCGTCACAAAAGCCCAAGTTCTGTCACAAGCCATGTCAGGTAAGTATTTGTCCACAATTCAACACATCAGAGGGCGAACTGCAGGAGCTGACAATATACAAACCATTTGATGTTGTGTTTCTACCCTGCTTCCTGGCAGACACCTCTCAGAGATGACAAGGGAGTATCATTTTTACATGACGGTGTTTCTACCAAACTGCTGATAGAGCCCTTCACAAGATCACAGAAGGGTCCGTATCATCTGATTAGCATTTAGAGAAGCTGGTCATCTGGGAGGGAACCGCAGGAGACCACAGACTGCACCCTCAAGGGCTGAGAGAGGAAAGACTCAATCAGTGCTTGATAAGGCTTAGCAATGATAAATCACAAACAAAACTCCAGGCTTAGGAATTCACAGCACAATCTGTCATGAATTTCCTTCCCTTTCCTCCCTCCCTCCCCAATATCTGATGAGAATTTGACTACTAAAATGATCTCTGGCAGTACAAGAAACCAATTCAGTGCAAATTGCTGAGATATTCCTGGCTTTGGATACTTTTCTTAGTGTTCTGTTTTATTTTACTTTTTTATATATCTGTTTATTTTTGTAATGTATGTCTCTGGGTACATTTATGCAATATTGTAATGTTAAAATGCAAAATTATCATGTGAAAAACGCTTGGTAGCAGATCATAAACTCTTTAAAAGAGGGGCATTTGAAATCTATCTAGGAGTCCCAGTTCCCCACTGAAGCAGAGTGCAAAACCCTTCAAAAATCACTTCAGAATTGACTTCAAACAAAAAGACCTTTTTTACAGGATGTACTTCTGCTGGGAAGAGTGCTCTCTGCATCAGGTTTCCCAGCAGCTGGGAGAGGCTGTCACAGTTCACCTGCTAGCTGCACACAGATGCAGCGTAGGCACAGAGGTGGAGGCCGGCGAGGGCTGCAGACACATCCTGCCCCACCGTGGCTGTGGAGGACAAGGAGCACTGCAGAGTCCGAGTCATGGGACAGCACGTGTGACTGAGCTCTGCTTGGAATGGCAGCACTGCTGCAGGCCTGCCCAGGACACCTCTGCTTCGCCACCTCTTCCCCTTGTCAACCATTTCATTGATGAAAAGGGAAGATGCAAAGATCTTCAGGTCTCCCTTTGCCTAAGAATGGTATAAATAGGACTTAACAGAGCATTCCTTCCTCATTATAGCACTTATAGTTGCACATGTACAGCCTCCCTCTCACTTTTAGGGTACAGTGAGCAGGGTAGAAGCAGTCCCTTGTTTTGTCTCTGGGCACAGGAGCCTCTCTGTAGACTGTGAATCCCCTTCCCAGCACCTTTTCCATGCTGCACCTCACATGAAGGTTGGAGGCAAATGAGTGCTATTAGGTGTCTTTCAGACAAACCAGTGTCCTCCCTCTCTTCAGAGCGATGCTCGATGAGCAAAACCCACATGAACAGTGTCCCTCCCAACTGCACATCTGCTGCCCCTCACTTCTCTGACAGGAACACATGGGGGTGCAGAAGTGGGGTCAAATAATCACTTCTATCCTACTAAGCTAAAAACAAGGAAGAAAAATACTGTTACAAAGGACTGTGGAGGGAAGAATGGATTTGAAGAGGAATATTTTTGCAAAAAGACAAGAAGAAAACAATTCTCTTGGAGAAAAATCATTCGGAAATTGCACATTCACTGCTGCCTAGTTTGAGGGGTGGATGGTAAGGACTGCATTTAGCTTCTCACAGAACTGCCTTTTAAAAAACATTAAAATGTTGGCCAGTGAACTTATGATGAAATCTGTGGGGTTTAACCCAAACCTGTGATCCTGGAATATTTTGGGGCACTGTTGCACTGCTTTACTATGGTAGCTGATAGGATGAACTGAAAAAAAGTAGGAATGTCCTTTCCAAACTGATGTGAGAAAGAAAACTGCTTCCAGAGGGGAGCACCGAGGATCTATTTATTTTTATTTTTGTACCTTATCAAAAATCATCGTATGATTGCCATGGTCTGCTTTTTACATCTGTGACAATTTCTGCTCTGTGAGAGCAGAAGTAGGATTCCTCTAAGGGATGCCCAAGTATGCAGAGATGCTGACACTAGCCTGATGCTGGTGCTAACAGTGCACTGCTTGCTCTTATTAGACAATAACATGTACCCTGGGGTGTCTTCAGGCTTTTGATTAAGCTCCCTGGGATTCCAGCTTTGTAGATGGGCCATTGTAAATGCAGAGGCAGAAGAAAGATGTGATCCCCTCTGCTCCAAGGGTGGTACAACCACCTCTCCCAGCAGGAAGTGTTCAGATGCCCTTGATGACAATGGGCAAGCAGACAGTGTTTTTGTTTATTTTCTCATAAAGTGCTGATGAACAAATGAGGCAGGGGCATTAAGAAACTCGTGCTGTGAGAAGAGATTTGAGTTTATCAGCTGCTTCTTGGCAGGCTGAATTTTACATAGAGTGAGAGTATAAAGCATTCCCTTCTGAGATGTGAGACTCTGGAGTTTTATATAATAAATGAGGGGGGAGAAGTGCTTTTCTGAGAGATTTGCTCTTTTCTGAAGTCAGATTTGAATAACATTATTTATTTTCTCTGATTTTCTTTGGTGTAACACAATCACGAAGCACATCACAACTAGCTAGTCTATAGTTGACAGATAGTAGAGGATGAAAGGCAGCACCTATGGATAAAGGGTAATGTGGAAATACTAAGGAAGATCTCTAATTAACAGGCAAAACTTTTCTATTAAACTTCATTATGTGACAGTCTAAGCTTTCTGCTGAAAGGCTGTGTTCAAAACTCAGGCTGGTGTCTGCTCTCCTTGAAGGCATCAGAAATGGATCAAAACACAGAATCACAGAGTATTCTGAGCTGGAGGGGACCATAAGGGTCATGGGGTGCAACTCTTAAATGGATGGCCCGTGGTGGGTCATACAGAATGATGCCCAACAAAAACAGGCAATTGTGGCCCTGAGTGATCACGTAATTCATGGGCAGATCTCCGACCTGCCAAGTGGTGAGGGCTGAAGATATCAAACCTCACACACAAGTCTCATTTTTCCCTGGTACCATTACCCAGGACATCTTTATATATTTCAGCAGAGAACTCATAGTGCATGGCAGATTTGGAAAACATTCTGGAAATTGTTGTGTGAAGCAAAGTGGGATTTTCCCTCCCAAGCATGTATTGGCCAGTGGCAATGCCCTCATGATCTCTTGTAAAAAGGTGATGCCATATGGCAGGAAGCCATTTATCTGGCTTCATTGCTGTAGGGAGTGAAAATTGACAGGACAATGCTATCTGCAGAGCTCATGGAGCTGGGTCAAATCCTGCTTACCTTACTTATGTAAATAGTTCCCTGCATCTCAATAGCTCTGTGTTGTTACAAACTGTCCTGATTTGCACTTTGCAAACTGAGAGCAGAAATTGCTTCCAAACCTTCCAAATTGAGCTTTTCCCTCAAAAAAAGAAAGGGGAAAAAAAAAANACATTCTCCTGCCCAAACAAGTCATCCACATAACTGCAGAAACCCAGTAGTGTTTAACAGGGAGTTTTCTTTTGAAGTTTGGTTGTGTAAGACAGGAGGAAAACCTTCCCTCCCAAGCATAATTCTGTAGTGTAAAATCAGCTTTATATTTATTTATTTTGACATTCAAGCCATTCTTTTTAATCCATATGTATAAGGTCTTAAGGATTTAGGTCTTCATCTCTTGGTGATTTGCCTGGTGTTTGTCGCAGTCCCCTACACATGGGAAGTATTTTTAAGAAATTCCACAGTTTAGGCTTTGCTATTCCTTTATAATGGTTGGAAAGAGAAGGCTGGCGTGGGCAGCATATGTTTAAACAAAATGTTCAGGGGTGGTGTTATGCGCTACACAATCCAGAACTCAAACCACTTGAATTGTTGCCAAGTCTTCTTCTCAGATTCACCTGAAATATTTTAGAGCTGGTGCAGGTCAGGTCTGAACTTCAGCAAGAGTTGTCCTGTGTTACCCTGCCATACTGCACCTGCCTTTGCAAATAGAACATCTGCATGCTGAAGAAGCACTGAAAACAATAAAGGAGGCTACAATGCAAAGGAAATTGTCCTTGTGCACAGACTCTGCATGTGCAATAAGCTTCCCTGCTGCAGTCCTCCTGTGCAGCTGTGGCCAAGCCCCTGGGACTGCAGTATGCAAATGACAGGGCATGCTATGATTTGATGGGATCACCAGCCCCAGCACTCAGAAGTGTGGTGCTCAACACCCCAGCTTTCACCGCTGCACTTCCACCAGTTCCCACAGCTGGAAACTGGCTTCCACAGCTGGAAGTGTCTGAACAGATCCTGGCAGTGCCATGATGCCTGCAATTGCCCTCTTTCATTGCCTGACACTGCTGGAGCCCAATTCCTTAATTCTCCCTCGCACCAGACAACACTGACTGGGAAGAATGAGAAACTCATACATAGTCTTGGACTCAGGAACAGAGATGTGAGCTAAAAGTTGATTTTTGAAATGTTTTGCTTAGTTGTTTAAGTATGTAAGCATTTCTTCTGAGTAAAATGCAAAATATTATCATAAGAGGGAGAAATTCAAATGTGCTCATCTGGAATTAAATGCAATCTTGATTTGTTAATTTTGGCATTTGTAAGCCTGTGTGAAGCTGGAAGAAGAGCGATTCCTGCAGATCTGTGTATTGGCCTGGCAGAAGACTAAAGAAATTGAAATAGCATAAAACCTGGGTTAGGAATTAGTCTGCCTAAACCCCACGCTGATCCTACTTTCTTGGACTGCCTAATCTGTACTGATGCCAGAAATTATAAGCATAGTGTTAGCAACCCACACCCAGACTTTTAGGCAATAATTAAATTGCTAGAGATCCCCTGCAAAACAGAATCCCTGTCTGCCTCAGTCTGAAGGAACCCCTCTACATGCATTCGACTGGATAAGCATCCGTTCACCCACTTGCTGAGCAGCCGTGGCGAACGCAGCCTGCAGCAGCCCTTCAAGGCTGGATGTCCTTCCTCTGGGCAGGGGTATCCCCTGCATCATTCTTCCCCTCTTAGGGGCACCCAGGAGAGGCATGAACACCAAACCTGGCCTGAGCAGACCACCCTTTGGGCAGGCACGCTCTCTCTGTGTGGGTGAAAAGTCCAACTCGCTGGATGGGATCTGCTTCTGCGGGTTGTCAGACACAGCTTCCTCCTGCCAGGGCCTTTGTAGTATTTAGGAGCTTACTTTTAGAGGGCTAACTCATCCCCTTCTTCTTCTTATGTACAATTGAAGTAACTATCCACATTTGGAGAACTTAACTCTACCAACATGTAGGTAGACTAGGCATCTAAACTGGGCAATCAATAAGGTAAAACATGAAATGATACCATCTGTTGCACCAAGTGAAGGTGTTCCACACAGACTCCCTTGATCTCTGTAGGTGATCCCTTTCTCCTGGACTTCCATTCTCATCCCTGACATCATGGCTTTGAGGGAACACTAGAAAGAGGCTCAATCAACTACACTTCTCCAACTCCTATGTACCTACATGAAGAAAAGTAATGCAATTTTGTTCAAGACATTGATTTAGCTGCATGAACGAAGCTCAGGATTTCTTTTTTTAGAGGTCAGTTTGTTATTGACATACATTTCCATGTATCCATAAAACCAAATCTATCTAAATGCAGTAGATATGCACAGCTGAGTCAAGCCTGCAAAAAGCCTGTGTTGCCTCTGCTATGGTTTTAATTAGTTGCTGTAAATATTTGGAAAACTTGGGGTCCTGAGTTCCCCAGCTCTCTAGCTGCTTGTTTTATAAAAAGCATTCTAAAATACAAATACAGAATGGCAATAATTGAGGAAGCCCACTCCTGCTCCTAATATTCTGACTTAATTAAGTTACTCTGTGGAAAGATTCATCATCATTTCTTTTTCTAGAAAAAAAAATGCTCTGAATAATGAGGGAAAAATGTATTCAAAGGGATGAAATTTTTAAATTATAATTTATGTCATTTTCTTTGCGCTTTGTAATTCTGAAAAAACTTCCATTGTTTGGTGTTATCAGGAATTTCAGTGGGAACTCCCTAGAGAAGGGTGCAGTTGGCTCACTAAAAGGCTTTTCATTTAAAACATTACTGTAGATGGGCCCGTACATGAGATAAGAAGGAGGGGGTGGTAAAGAGGAAGCAATAAAATATGCCAAAATGTTCTGAAATTATGATGCTGAGTTGATTTTTTTTTCATTTCCCCTTTTTTTTTTCCTGCTGCATTGTCACATGAAGAACGTGACTTCATAATTTCATCAAATGGACAATACAAATTCAACGCTCTGGGAGGAAGGGGAAGTCTTTCTTCCAAACTTTTCAAAACCTGTGATCTGTCAGTAAAAGCAAATATATTTATAATAGAGTATTTAGTTGAAATTTTATTTACTGCAGAGACATTGGACTTTGGTTATTCTTTCTTTCAGGTCCATATCCTGCAGAGCAATAAGAGCTTGGCAGAGCGTATTCATCGTTTCAGGGAAAAACATTATATATAATTAAGGATGCCTCTTCTGACTCTGTTGTTGTGTTTTCAGTCTGTCCCTCCTTTCTATCACTTTTTTAAAATTACCATTTAACCATAAGCAGCTCATCACTACTGTCCCAAACAAAACAGAATAAAAACATTTCAGTATTTTCTGCTCTCTTTTCAGCTCCAGGTCCAACTCTGTAACCATACAGCTCAAGCCCAGTCCTTACAGATAGCTCCTATTTTAAGAGCTGATTTCTAATTTAAACCCATCTTGTTTCTTCAAGAGCCTAAATGTTTTATACATTTACTCTGTCCAAAGGAGAGAGCATCTTATGCTGCCCATCTTCAGTTTGATTTCGCCCAAGTCTCAGTGTATCTGTGTGTTACAGAGCTGAAAGCATAAAAAGTGCTTGTGTTATAAATTCCCTATTTAATGTGTTCTTCATTGTATTCATATTTTGAACTGAATTTTTCAATTCTTGTTTTCTGTTCAAGACACTCCTACTCTTCCCTCTTGCTGCCTGAAAATTGAAGCTTATGTGAATTGATATTGAGGTCAATGTCACTTATGCTGATAACTTAAAGAAAAAAATCCTGTGGATTTTTCAAATTAATGACAGGCTTTGCATAGTTTTGCAGAAACTGGATAAGCATCCATAAAAAGATGCAAGAAAACTACTATTTTTTGTATTTATATAGTAAGAGAAGTATTTCAGGATTCTCCACCTTACTTGCTCCCAGACTTCTAAAAGTAAGAAGAATACAGTTTTATTTGCTTGGTAGTAGTGCCTATTATTAATGTTACATGTTATTACTTGTTTCAGGTGTCAGCCCTTTGAATTGATATTGCCCATGCTGGTGGTCTGCTTCAATAATAGTAATAATCATCATCATCATTATCATCTGCTTTCCAGTTTTAAAATGGTGGGGTTTGTTTGGAAAACTATCACTTTTAACAGAAAGAATTAAATTCAAGATGTGTATTGGTCCTGAAAAAAAATTCTGCTTTTTTTTTTTTTTTAAATGACAAATCTTTTGAAAAATATCCATGATCTGAAAATTTGATCTAGGTGTTATTGCCAGGATCTCAGAAGAGTCTTATCTTGCTGAACTACCTCTGCTTCAGCTCTTGCCGTAGAACACCTCCACTCAGCACACATTTTACCTGACAGCAGCCAGCCAGGGCTGATTGTACCCAATATATTTACTGTCAGTCCCCAGGTTTTAGGGAGTAAGACAGCAGCCAGAAGAAGTGGAAAACCTCGTTAAGGCCAGGATTGTCCTTGCCAGGCCCTTGTCCATGGACTCCATCTTTCAGAATAAGAAATGGAATGTAACACTGACTTGATACCTCACTAGTGACACGGATTGAGTAGTGCTTAGGGGTGTCACTAGATCAGACAGCAGGAATGAACATTTGTTCATCCCAAGATCCTCTGGTAGAAAAGAGAATTTCATTCCTTGGCTTTGCATTAAGATGAGTGATCAATGTAGAGGTTATGCTATTTCTGTTAAAGCAAGCCTTCTCTCCCCAGCAGTTGCTGTTCTTGGGGCTTTACTTTTTAATACTGGTAGCACTGCTTCCTTCTTGAACTGAAGAAGATAAATGTAAATGGGAAGGTCAAAGATCATGAGACCATTAAAATTGAAAAAGCATGCTTTTCTTTCTGAAATTGCCACTTTTGATCTATTTCTCAGAATTTATTTTTTCCAGCTGTATTTTGAAATAGCCTTCTGGATCAGTGACAACTTCCTTGGTGTTGCTCCCAAGAAAAGTCTAGATACTTCTTTTGCAATTTCTTTGAGTTAAAATCAGTGAGAGAGATAGAAAATGTTGAACGGGAGAAGAAAACTGTCATTCAACCAGCATACAAGCCACACGCTAATAATGGTCAAATAGTAAGGATAAGTCAGAAAAACAGGAAGAGAAACAAATTCACTTTCATTAGGAGAACTGCAGGATTTCACCTGTAATACTATCTTCTTTCCTTGTGTTTGTGTAACTAACAGGCTCCATGTGAGCAAACAGCCCAGCTGATACCTCTTGTCGGGTGTTCACAACAAGGCTCATTCCCCTAAGCACACATCTTACACGCTAATTGATTCCACCTTCCCAGAACGGCAGGATTTCACGACGCGAGGCCTCGGCGCGTGTCCGCGGCGTGCTGCGGGGACCCGCAAAGAGCAGGGAGGAATTTTTAGAGTGCATCTAATGGCCTTTGCTTGCCATTAAGCTGATAAGTGTAAAAATTACTCTCCAGACAACTTGTGAGGCTTAATGGTTTTCACACGGTACTTTTGTAACTTAATCATCCCCACATCACCTCCCTGCAGGCACAACCTGTGTGTCTGAGCTCAGAGGCAGAGCCTCTGCCCAATGGTCCTCAGTGGCTCTGAAGGGTTTAGCTGAAGGGGTTTGTGGTGCTAGAGGATAATGCTCTGCCCATGTTTGTGTGGTTGCATACCAGGAGATATTTTGTAAAACGTTAAATAATGAGAGAAGAGTGACTCTGATGTAGGACTACAGGAATGAGCAAATCTGCTGTTTAGGATAAAGATGCATCTCAAATGCCTTGTTTCATGAGGCTTATATTATTTACCAGGATTAAGAGAGAGATCCCTCACATCCTTTTTCTGATTGAACTTAAGTGCCAGTACCCCAGCTCACCTTTACTGGAATCTGCTTTATGACTTAATTGCAGTGCTGCTAGGACATCTGGCAGCAAATACTATACTGAATATGGAGCATGGAGCTGGGTGTTCAGTGGCGGGGACAGCTCGCTGTGGTGGGATTGCTGGGGATCCAAGCAACACAAGTCTTATGGATCCAAAGGAAAAGCTACTTTAGGGGCTGGCAGTACTGACTGCAGGTTCTGTCTAGTTACCTCTTTAAAATGAGGAAGAGAAGAGAAGATGGAGCACAAGGTCTGGACAGGGGTGACAGAATGACAGGAAAACAAAGCAAATGCATCACCATTTACTTGAAGTTTAATTCTCTAGCTTTATTCTAGCCCCTCTGCAGCTTTCCACTCAAGGCATGGCATCACCTACGACACAAGTGGAGCAGTACTGGCCATAGTTGCAGTGACCTTTCTCTGGAGAATGCCCCAGCAGCTCTAGTTCAGGCAAAGGTGCTTGACAGCATGGGGCCTCTCCCTGAGGAGAAGGGGGAGACCTGTGGTGCCTGGGGAGTCAGCAGGGTGAGGAGAGAGTAGGGATGAGCAAGGAGAAAGGGCCCTGCCATGCTAGGGAGGGCTGGGTGCTACTGGAATCCGTTCTTTCCTCTCCCTTGGCACAGGCAGGTGTCTCCTGAAAAGACTTTTGGGTTTTTTTCTCCTCTTGTCACACCTTTCTGCAGTAATATTTAGGAGTTTAACAGAAGAAAAAGCTAATTATACTCTCTTTGTTCTGGAAGAAACACCCTGTCTCCAGTCTTTTATTGGATTACATGATTGCCACGCTGCCATTCCATGATTATTTTTGCATTACTTCTTCTCCCTGGACTATCAGTTGGTCCTATGATAAACTATATGGCGGGGTTTTGTCCTTTTTGAGCGATGGCTGTATTTTAAATTGTGTTTCTTTACATTTTGCTTGCTAGTATTTCTCTCTTAAGTGCCAGATCCCAGATTTCTCACAGAATCAATCTAATACCAAATACTGCTTCCCTGCTCATTAGCTCATAAAATGTGGCCCAGTCTCAGCTGTAAGTGATACTGCTATTGGCAATACACTGCTTAACGTGGTGAACTCGGTTGAGCGATTCTCTTTCTGCTATTTGTTTCTACAGTAGCTAGCTGAAGGGGGATTTAATCTCTGTTTGGACCCTTTATGCACTCTCATGTACTAGAAGCAGTGGTTCCATTGCTTACTCAGCCTGAGATTGTTCTTATTTGTGCAAATTGTCAGATATTGTTGAGTGTTTTTAACTACAGCCATTAAGTGTGTATTTAATTAACATGTGGACTTTCTGACAGAACTGTGGCAATGCCAAGGTCAACTACTTTTCCATCTAGCAGTGTATACCTTGCTGGGCACAAAGCATGGGGCTGGATGTTCACCACTGACAGCTGTAGGCACATCACCTGTGGTTGCCAGTGTCCCCTACACCAGTACAGCTGTGTGCCTACCAGGTGTTTGCTTGAAATCCTGGCCTTTAGAAACAAGTCAAAACTGCCTTTGTGTGAACAAGTGGTCCACCAAGAGCCTTCAATGTGTCTCTACCATGTGAATGTTTTTCTTTCCTCACCTATTAATGACCAACTGGTTTTCATGACACTTTTCCTTCATAAAGCATTGTTTTTATATTTGTGAACTGGTAGACTAGGGATCTGCTCTGCTTACAGAAGAGCTTATTTTCTTTGCAGCTAGTAATGACTGTTTATTTTGTCATAACAATGGAGATAAGATTCTGTGATCCTGTTCAGCTGTACCATGATCCACATCTTCTTGGAAAGGAAACAGTTCTTTTCTACAAGCCTCCAAAAACTGTAAGCAGCTTGAGGGTCAAACTTGTGTTGTGATATCTGAAAACCAGAGTGTTATTCAAGTGCAAATAAAAATAACTCCAAAATAGTGATAGAGCACTGGTTCAATTATAAAACTGTGTGAAAGATGATGTTTAACCTCTCAGTGAGGTCACTTTGAAGTGGATATGACCTCATGTTTTACATCACCTCCACTGTAAGACTGAGTTTCTAAATGAAGCTACTTATGACCCATCTAAGTACAGTGTGTGATTACGTTTTTACCTCAAATTTTCACATTTTCACACCTTTTTGACTATCTTTCTCTATGCTTGACAGCTTTTGAAAGGGTTTGAAAGTCTAAAAGAAGTATGTCTAAAGATTCCATTTATTCTGCTATGTCTTTTGTTGCACATGCAAATATAGTTTGTATTATTCAACACAACACTTATAAATATTGTACAA
Organism: Horornis vulcanius; assembly: GCA_013401035.1. Taxonomy (NCBI): domain Eukaryota; kingdom Metazoa; phylum Chordata; class Aves; order Passeriformes; family Scotocercidae; genus Horornis; species Horornis vulcanius. The sequence continues at coordinate 23,198 of VZUA01051885.1, forward strand.
CAAATACAAGGAAAATCCATCTAAAAACTATAACCACAAAAATTAGAATGAAAATCAGAAATTAAAGCCAAACTAATTTCAGTTTAGCAAAAAACTGGTTTTGGTTTGAGTTTTTTTCTGGAATATTCTAAAGCTCTCTTCTGTTTAAGAGAGGAAGATGTTATGGAAGTTTTTGTGTGTGCTTTTGGCCATTAAATTATTACTAAAATATTACTAAAATTACTAAAATGTTACTACTGGACACTGTAGAATTTGTTCTCTAGAAGTATTTGACTGGATCAAAAGAAAGGCCAGTAAGTAGGAACAGAAACATAAGTATGTGCTGAATTAACTTTTTTTTTTCATTCATAAAAGTTGTGACTCTATGCTGCTGACAGTGCTAGATTTCCCATTTGAGACCTTTGGAATTGATACATTCTTGAGGAGTTAAAGCCTCTTAGTATTCGCACAGCACCACATGGTTTATTTATATTTAAATCAGTCCTTCTTTGTTAGACTTGTTCAAGAAATCTTTCAATTTTTCACTATGTGGATTACCAGGCACTTCAATTAGTTGTCCAGAAAGGCCACGCAATTTCTCTTCTCAGAGATATTAAAAAACTGGGCTAGACAAGGCCCTGAGAACCTGATATAAGTTTTATGTTAGGTCTAATCCAGGAGCTGCTCTGAGTGGTGATGATCTCCAAAAGATCTCTCCAGAGGTCTTTTCTAACTTAAATTATGCAATGATTTTGTGTTTTTATGGGTGAGTTTTAATACTTATGACAAATTCTTGAAAGTAATTCAACAATGGTGCTGTCAAACAAAGTAAATTTGTGTTCTGAGGATGGAAGAGACTTCTTCCTAAGTTTTGTGATCGTTGCAGCTACTTACTCTTTTTTTGTCTTCCCTCTGCTTTTGGAATGACTTTCAAGGGTGGAATATGTTTTGTAGTTGTCCACAGCATGACAGACACTCAAGGGACTGGAAATACACTCAGCTGTACACAAAAGGAAAATAATCTAAATATAGACTCTTCCTTAGTTAAGTTCTTCCTGCAGGACTTAAATTAATTTTGTTTTAAAAAGAGAAGGATCCTGTACACTTCCCATCACCAGATCCAAGCATAAGTGCAGTTTACATAAAATGCAAAAGAGCAGAAATCCCAAAGGAGGTTGAAGCATTTTCTTGGGATAACATTGTCAGTTTCTAATTCAAATTGAGTATCACACAGATTAATCTGTATTGTTAAGCAGCCAACATCACTTAAGAGCAACCTTCCTGGTTGCCAATGTAAGCACCTGAGTAGAAAAAAATAGGGATTTCTGAACGTGGATTTGACATCAAACTGTATATTGCAAGCTGCAAAATGCCTGCAGGCAAACACTCCTTCATAGAGCCTCATGAGGTAGCAGCCAGCATGTGGAGATGAGGGAAGAAGATGCTGGGTTGCAGTTGCAGGTACCAGGGGAAACAAGAGTTCTCCTTACTTTTTAACTCTCCTCCTTTTTTTGGAGGGGTTGGGGTTTTTTGGGGTTTTTGTTTGTTTGTTTGTTTGTTGGTTTGGTTTTGGGGTTTTTTTGTTATTCATAATATAGCACTATCTCAAACTCAATGCCTCTAGTCCCTGTGCTGAGGTGTGGAGTCTGGCACAGCCTCAGTTACTGTGGTGGGCTCAGTGGCCCTCAGGAGATACTCCCCCATCACTGGGCTCTGGCACCAAGTGGTCACAAAACAAAAAACATGTTCTTTTGATCTCTACAGTAAACATTGAACCAGTTAGTTGTGTCTGTAAATTGTTCCCCAAAGAAAAATGGCATAAAGCCTTCATTTCAGAATGTAACTATCCACTACAACTAATCACAATGAGTGCTGCCCTTTTTCATGTGCCGAATATAAACTGACTTATCTCCTATGGACTCTTCATTTTACTAGAT
>VZUA01051889.1:0-19929 GCA_013401035.1 Horornis vulcanius
TTTTTATGACTAGAAACCCACATTTCACAGGGTTTATTCTTCAGTGAGGTGTTTACTGCAGGCAAATACTTACTTGAAATCACTAGGACACTTCCTGCATCTTTTACACCTCAAGGCCATTTCCACTTAGAATTACAGAATTATTGGGCCAAGAAACGCTGCTTTAAAGTGAGGAACAACCCAGGACCCCGAGAGTTCTGCTCACCTGGATGGGGAATATTTTGACTGCAACGTATTCATTGAGCAGCTGAGCTTTCCACACACACCCAAACCTCCCCCTGGCTTTGATCTCCAGGAGCTGCAGCGGCTTCAGACCCATCAAGGGAGATGGTGGGGGAGGCCCAGGGTCCTGCAATCAGGAGAGACCAGTAATTAATGCTGCTGTTATTAATGAACATGCATTCACATCACCCCTGCAGATAAAGGATTGGAAATGGGGAACCAAACCCCACTGCAACAATTCCCAAACATCCAGGCACAAACCCCAGCCCTTCTCCACAGGATGGGAAATGGGATTGTGAGACATGCTCAGGAGGGAGGTGCCACAGGGATGGGACACACCTGGATAATGGCTGGGACAGCAAAGCAGGAACCAAGGGAGGATGTGAGCAGCTGGGAAAGCACAGCAGAAATTAAGGAATAATGGAACCAGGTGGGAAAGCACAGCAGAAATCAGGGAATAATGGAACCAAGTGGGAAAGCACAGCAGAAATTAGGGAATAGTGGAACCAGGTGGGAAAGCACAGCAGAAATTAGGAGATAATGGAACCAGGTGGGAAAGCACAGCAGAAATTAAGGAATAATGGAACCAGGTGGGAAAGCACAGCAGAAATTAGGAGATAATGGAACCAGGTGGGAAAGCACAGCAGAAATTAAGGAATAATGGAACCAGGTGGGAAAGCACAGCAGAAATTAGGAGATAATGGAACCAGGTGGGAAAGCACAGCAGAAATTAAGGAATAATGGAACCAGGTGGGAAAGCACAGCAGAAATTAGGAGATAATGGAACCAGGTGGGAAAGCACAGCAGAAATTAAGGAATAATGGAACCAGGTGGGAAAGCACAGCAGAAATTAGGAGATAATGGAACCAGGTGGGAAAGCACAGCAGAAATTAAGGAATAATGGAACCAGGTGGGAAAGCACAGCAGAAATTAGGAGATAATGGAACCAGGTGGGAAAGCACAGCAGAAATTAAGGAATAATGGAACCAGGTGGGAAAGCACAGCAGAAATTAGGAGATAATGGAACCAGGTGGGAAAGCACAGCAGAAATTAAGGAATAATGGAACCAGGTGGGAAAGCACAGCAGAAATTAGGAGATAATGGAACCAGGTGGGAAAACACAGCAGAAATTAAGGAATAATGGAACCAGGTGGGAAAGCACAGCAGAAATTAGGAGATAATGGAACCAGGTGGGAAAACACAGCAGAAGTTAAGGAATAAATGTGATCAGGTGGACAGGCACAGCAGAAATTAAGGATTAGTCTAATCAGGTTGGGAAGAAAGCTCAGCAGAAATTAAGGACTATTGTAACCAGGTGGGAAAGCACAGCAGAAATTAAGGAACAAAGATAATCAAGCTTTACTTGTAATATTTTCAAGAGCTGGAATTGCAATGAGCCCCTTGGATGCATTGAGGGTTTCTGTGTTTATCTGAAGTGTGGGACCTTGGAACCCTGCAGATCCACAGCTGGGGATCAGCCCCTCCTGCCCCACTCCCACTGCTCCCAGCTTTGCCAGTGAGCTCCTAAAATGCCAGCACCCCAAAAGGAGCTGGAATTACATTGCAGAGGTGATCTGCTCCTGTCCTGCAGGATTTGCACAACTGGAGGTGAGACAGAGCTCCCACAGGGCAATGCACAGACCCATAACCCCATTCCCATATCCCACACTACAGCCTGGGGCCATTCCCCTTCCTGGGAAAGGGGAGGGGACACTTTACTGCACACCCTGGCTTTTTTGTTTTGCTGTGTCACACCATCTGAACAGAACAAGCAGATTCTCAATTTGATTGCCAAAGCTCTGCCTCCTTCTGGGCTGGCCCTTTCCCTCCAGGTGGGATTAGCTTGTCTCCCTATAAAAACCCCAACAACCAACCCCTAAGTTTTCAAAAAACCTCCAAAACACCCCCTTTTTCCTCTGTTTTCCCCAAAGCCCCTGTAAAGCTATTTTTAAGAGAATGAGACCCACCAGAGGAGTTGCTTCTGCAAGAGAGAGGAGAGCACTCAATAAAGAGTTAAATATTTGAGCACTTCCATCAAAACCATAAAATCCTGTGCAGGTTAAAGACACATTTTGTGACAAACTGTGGGGTTAGGAACCCTTTACTATGGGGAGAATGGAGACAAGTGCTGGGAATACAAGTCCTGAGTAGTTTCAGTGCAGGAATAAACATCCACTCTCTGCTTTCTTATACAACAACAAATAAAACAAAAAAAGCAAATTTCAGAGAAAGATTCAGAGCAGAGTAACCTCATTGCACAAATTAATAACTGGAAAAAGAATAAACAGCATTTGAAATTCAAATTAGAGACATACTGCAACAGTGTCCCCAAAAAGGAGGAAATCCTTTTGTCAATGTGACAGCGACAGCGCTCTAAGTTTTGACATCAACATTTGCAGCACAGAAAACCAAATTTGAGAGCAAAGATTTCCCTCCCTTGGTGCCTTTCATTCTGTGCCAGAGCCCTCTTGGAATATTCCAGGCACCAGGGATAGCAGTGCCCTCAATTTGTTAAATACAAACTGTACTAAATGAATATTTGTAAATCCAGTTTGTTGTTGTTAGAAGAGGAAGTGGGAACAAGATGCTCAAATTTATCCCCCAAAGCCAGCCCTGATTTAATGAACTGTTCAAATTCAGAACCTCCTGCCTTGTCTAAAACAGAGAAATTTGTGGGAAATAACCCCAAATCCCCCTTTGCTCTGGTGGCTTGGACTCCCCTTCCTTCCCACGCCCTGCTCCCAATAAACTGCTGGGATTTGGAAGCACTTGGTGCCTGAATTCTTCCCCAACCATCAGGAAAACCAAAACCCTCCAAGATTTGCTGAACCCAGTTCCAGCATCTCTGCCAAGAGCTGGAAGTGAAAGCGGCAGTGAAACCTGGTGCTTTCCTAATTCCCCATTAGACCACAACACTTCCCATACACCAAATTTCCTATTTCCTAGAAATCCCTGCCTCTCCACACCACATTCCCAGCACCTGACACAGCTTTTCCAAGTGGGAAGCAGAATTCCTGCTGTTAACACAACTGGAATGAAAAGTTTTCCTTTTTTTTTTTTTTTTTTTTTCCTCCCCTGATTTTTTCTAAACACCTTGGTTAAAATCTAACTCCAAACTCTGCAGCTCCAGGGACTATTTTTACGTGGACAATATTTCCAACTCTCTCTGCTCCAAGGAAAAATGTTGAACATTCCAGAGGCCCCGTTATTCCCATATGGTTTTGGGGATGCATTGAAAGCAGCTCCTTGGAGGCAGCATCCTGCATTCCTGACTGGGATAAGCAAGCCAAACATGGAACAGAGATCCAAGGAAATCTGGGAACTTTTTACGGAGGCACAATCAGGAAAATATTCAAATGTTTAAATTTTTAATACATTTAAACCATTAGATTTTATTCTAAACTGCATTTCCAAGCTATTTCAGGTATTCATTAGAGAACTTTAATGATGACAGAAATTGAACATTTTTATTACACCTCAAATCTTGATGTTTTCAACATTTGAAAAGCTGAGCAGGAATGACCCAATTTGTGAATTAAGAGGTCCCAGTGACTTGGAGTTTAATACAAATAAAAATAACTCCTGGTCAGTGGGAAAAATGAAGAGACTGAGTGGTGAAGGAGTATTTTTATTTTCCTCCTGAGGGTCCATTTTTGTGACTTCCTGCAGCACCCAAAATCCCAGGATCAGCACATGGAGAATCCATTGGTGTTTCCAGGTGGGAGATGGGAACAGAGAGCCAAGGACAGGGTACAGGTGAGTGGGATGTGCCCTTTGCCTCCAGGGAAATCCCTGTGCTGGGGGAATGGATCCCCCTGGCTGTGTCCCTGTGCTGGGATGTGCCCTTTGCCTCCAGGGAAATCCCTGTGCTGGGGGAATGGATCCCCCTGGCCGTGTCCCTGTGTCCCAGGATCAATCCCACATTGCAGATCCTGACCCCACCACTCTCAGGAACTCCAGGGAATTTTAGGAGATCCATAAAGCACAGGCTAAAGCTGCATTTTTAAACCACACATGCTGACAGACGATTTGGTCAAAATACTGAGAAATCACAATTCAGAGCAAACAATGTTTCCCACATCCCCAGAAAGCCCCAGAGCCAGGAACAAACATCCTCTTACCTCAATCATTATATGAAAGGCGTGCTTGCAGAGAGGGAAAAAACACAGGCAAGAGAAATTACTATTTACACCAAGAATGGGATGCAAAAACAGCTTAGGGGAGACAAAGTCAGTTATTTGTGAGTTAATGACAGGAATATTCACAGGGACAGCAAAACTTTCCCGTACCAGAAACACATAATTTAAAACAACAATCAAAGAAATCCAGAATTGTCAGTAACTGAAAATAGGGAAAACAGGATTATTAGAAAGAAAATTGACCGAATTATTTTATAGTTGCTTTGAAAAACGTCCATTGCAGGTGTACAGAGCCGTGTTAGCACAACCAGCACGGAAACTCGCGGAACTTCCAAAGGAAATTCCAAAGGGCCGGGATGCGAACTGATTCCCTGCAGTGCTCCCCGCCGGCCGCCAGGGGGCAGCGCCGCCCCAGGGAAATTCCCGCAGAACGGGAAACTTCAATGGCCCCGCTGGAACGGAACCGAGCAACAAACGGGCCCGGCAACGGATCCAGAACCAGAACCAACCGAGCCGGGCTCCAGCACCGAGCCCAGTGACAGAACCAGAACCAACCGAGCTGGGCTCCAGCACCGAGCCCAGTGACAGATCCAGAACCAGAACCAACCGAGCCGGGCTCCAGCACCGAGCCCAGTGACAGAACCAGAACCAGAACAAATGGAGCCGGGCTCCAGCACCAAGCCCAGTGACAGATCCAGAACCAGAACCAACTGAGCCGGGCTCCAGCACCAAGCCCAGTGACAGATCCAGAACCAGAACCAACTGAGCCGGGCTCCAGCACCAAGCCCAGTGACAGATCCAGAACCAGAACCAACTGAGCCGGGCTCCAGCACCAAGCCCAGTGACAGATCCAGAACCAGAACCAACTGAGCCGGGCTCCAGCACCAAGCCCAGTGACAGATCCAGAACCAGAACCAACTGAGCCGGGCTCCAGCACCAAGCCCAGTGACAGATCCAGAACCAGAACCAACTGAGCCGGGCTCCAGCACCAAGCCCAGTGACAGATCCAGAACCAGAACCAACTGAGCCGGGCTCCAGCACCAAGCCCAGTGACAGATCCAGAACCAGAACCAACTGAGCCGGGCTCCAGCACCAAGCCCAGTGACAGATCCAGAACCAGAACCAACTGAGCCGGGCTCCAGCACCAAGCCCAGTGACAGATCCAGAACCAGAACCAACTGAGCCGGGCTCCAGCACCAAGCCCAGTGACAGATCCAGAACCAGAACCAACTGAGCCGGGCTCCAGCACCGAGCCCAGTGACAGAACCAGAACCAGAACAAATGGAGCCAGGCTCCAGCACCGAGCCCAGCGACAGATCCAGAACCAGAACAAATGGAGCCGGGCTCCAGCACCGAGCCCAGTGACAGATCCAGATCCAGAACCAACCGAGCCAGGCTCCAGCACCGAGCCCAGCAGGAGATGCAGCCAAAAAGGGGGAACTCCAACACTCTGCACCCAGCACAGAGATCAATCACAATATTAAAGATCCCTTCAAACAATCCCGGGAGGAATTTACAGACTGTGGAACAAAATCCAGGATAAATCCATGTCCCAGGATTTGAACGGCCCCTTCTTTGCAGTGCTTTCATCCCTTCTGCTGAACTACCCCGGTGTCACCTCAGCAGAGATGCCTCCATTCCTCCTCCTGCACTTTGGACCGGGAGGCCCTGGCACCGGATTCCCAGGGAAGCTGGGATGTCCCTGGATCCCTGGAATGCCCCAGGCTGGGCTGGACAAGCCTTGGAGCAGCCTGGGACAGTGGGAGGTGGGAGCCCATGGCAGGGCTGGGATGAGATCTGAGTTTCCATCCACCCCAAACTGTTCCAGGATTTTGTGACTCTCACCAGATCCATCTCCTTTACACTGGCATGGGATGGATGTTGGAAAAGAGGGAATTCAAGCCCCTGTCCCCAGCTGCCATCCCCTTCTCCCCCTCTGCCCCCACACCCTCAGGATGCTCCAGAGCATGGGGCCAATGGGAGCCTTTCCCTGTGCCTGGAGAGTGCTGAGCAACACTTCCCTTTCTCCAAATAATTAATACCAGATTAATACCAATAATTAATCCAGGAGGATTCATTGGAGAATGGAGTTACAAGCCTGTAACAGAACTGGGATCCACCAGAGTCTCCTCCACCATTGCTCAGGGCAGCTCCAGAGCAGAGCAGAACTCACCCCAAGGGGCTGAAAGTCTGTTTTTTTCCAGGCCTATTCATTATTAAAGTTCTCCAGCTTGGGAGAATTATGGAAATTCCTCAGCAATAAGCAGAAATATGTATGAATTCAACCTTTGTGCTCTGACCATAATGACAAACTGCAAAAATGAAGCTCTGAGCAATGAGCCCTATCCCAAACCTCTCAGTCCTCCCTTGAGGGATCAGCTTTCCCCAAACACTGATAAATTCCACACACATGGAAACTTTACAAAGATGTTTTAATGCTCATTAACACCTCTGGATTATTAACCAATGTCCTCCCCTTCAGCCCACAGAGCATCACCTCAGGCTCCCAGCAGAAATCCAAGAGGCACCAGTTTAAGGGTATCAAGCTACAAAAGAAATGCAAGCCTGAGATTTATGTCAGGAATTAACTCTGATAAATAAAAACTGGGAGCAGTTAACCCCCCTCAAAACCCCTATCACCCACACAAATGTACATAAATACACTCACTGCTGTTTATGCTGCCTGAAAACCAACTCTAATGGGTCTATTACAGTATTTGTAACCAATTAGACCAATAAAACCCTCAACAGTGTGGGTTTTTTCCCAAAATTTGGGCTTCCCACAACCATTTTCTGACCTGTAAAAGCTGCCCTTGGCTTTTGGGTGTTTTCACACAAATTCTTCCCTCTGTTACAGATTTTGACTTGTACCAGCCCATGGATTCTATTAGGAAAATTAAAAAAAAAAGGGGTCCAGTTTCAAGCTCCTGATCCACTGCACATTCAGGGCTCCTGATTTGCAGTAACTTTCCAATCTCTTTTCCCATTTCCTATAAGCACCTGGCTTCTCCCTGTGTGTGTTTTTCAAGTAGCCATTAATCTTCCCAGGTTTGGATTCAAGCCTTGAAAAAAACACCTCTGCCTTGCATTTTTTCCAGTGTTGAAATGTTTCTATTAAAATATCTGTAACAACAAGAAAAAATATGTGGCTTTTGGAAGACCAAAATGGAAAAAAAAAAAAAAAACCCTGAACACCTGGTTTAATTCTTCATCCTTCAGCAGGAAACTGGGATTTTCCCAGGGTGGAAAGATCATCCCAGAAATTTCAAGTGCATCAGGTAGATTTAGGAATTCCTATGCTCAGAAATTAAAACCCTGATGATGCATTCTTTGACCCCAGGAAGTTTGACCATTTCAGAAGAAACCCCCAAACGAATCTTCAAAGTCTTTTCTCAAGCCTCTCAACACAATTATTATTTCAAAACCAACCCAAAGCAAAAAAAAAAACAAGAAAAGCAACTGTGATGCAGTAAAATCCTGCCACACTGGGCACCCAGGAAGTACAAGAGGTGAATGATTCCCTGCTCACGGGGGGAGCTGCCAAACCCCAGTGGGAGTGGTGGCAGCTCTGTGGGAAGGGTGACAGTGACACCCATCAGCTGCCAGGGTGGGAACAGCCCCTTGCAATCTGCACTGACAGCCCTGGCCCCAGCTCAAGGTGTGGCAGGAGGAAGGGAGCACAAGAAAGCAGCTCCCTGCCATCCTCACTCCAGTTTTATTGGGAATGTTTGGGGAGGAACCTGAATTACACCTAATTCCAGACCCAGTGTAAATGAACCAGGTCCCAGCCCCTCTTTCTGCAGAAAAATGCAAACATTCAAATATTTACAGTACCAATGTGCTTCTTTTGATGAGTTTTATCAAATGATGAATTTGTGTTTGCTAAATCAAATAGAAATAAGGAGACAGAAGAGTTCTTAAATGTTTTCCATACACACAGATGTATTCAGCAAACATGGATTTGTTAATAACTCATTGGAGAGCACAGACAGTGACAGATTTGATGGAATTTGACAGCTTTCACTGGATACTTCCCCACACAGCAGCGAGGCACAGCGAGCAGCACAAACAAGCCAAGACTAATTGTCCTTTATGTCTCCTTACAGGTTCAAACATTTCTTACAGTGTATTTCTTGGATTTTTTTTTCCTTTGTAAATATTCCAAACTATTTCTTTCCCCTTTGCTCTCTTATCTTTTACTTATCACCACTTCTTCTAATTCTTTCACTATTTCTCATTCTTCAGCATTTCCTCATTTTTATCTTTTGCTTATTCATTTTTTTTCCTGGAAGTTTGGTACCAGGGCAGCAGCTCTGTATTCCCATTGTTTCTGGGAATAAACCAAGGAAAAAGGGATAACCTTTATCTGGATCTCACACGGAGCAATCCCTGTTTTTCCTGCTGTACATCCAACCTGTCCATTCCACCACTGCTACACAAAGATTTAAAGCAAATCCATTTGCCTACTAACTCCACTCATGCCCCAATTATTAAATATGCTATCAACAGATAAATTGCACAAATATTTCAGAGTTTATTCGTGGTTATAAAGTTCTCAGTACTTTCCCTCCCTTCCTGCTTCCCCTGTCTCCTGTTCCAACCAGCTGTAATCAAATTTCAAGTGGGAACCACAGCTCTTCTGCATAAGGGAGAATGTTTATACACTGGATTTACATAATAATTCTGGGTAGTTCTTCAGGCAGAAGTGGCTTTTCCTGCCTTTCCACATGAACCTTAATGCCTGTTCACCACAAGATAGGAAAATGTTGTTGCCCAAAAGCACCAAGGTACACTTATCCCAAAGATACAATCTGAGCATGAACACAACAGCTGATTACCCTATTTATTAAAAATTTAGGTGTCCATCCTGCCCCAAACACAACCCATGCAAGGAAAAAGCTGCAGCAAAAGGAAGGAGAACCAGAATTCAAGTTCTTGATAGCCCACACGTATTTAACATTCACTTGCTTTTCCATGGCTTTATCCATGACTTAATTTCTTTAGGAAGACAATCCCAGGCTGGAATTATCCCCACAATTAGCAGTTATGATTTGATCTCCCAGCAAAGACCACTGGGTTGATGTAAAGTCCCAAATCCATAAAATGGGAGCTGGATGAACTAATTATGCTGACAGATTGCAGGGAGTCTGAGGAGCTGCAATCCTCTCCACAAGGACAGCAAACAGACTTTTTTCCTCTAAATTATGTTCTTTTCATTTGGCAACAACATATGGCCACTGCCTCTCCCCAAATTCCTCTTATCTATTACTGTGAAACTGAAACCAAAACACTTGAGTTATCAACCCCAGGCAATCCTGCTTCCTGCAGCACCCTCGAGTCAAGCAGCAACACGGGAAATATCCCAGGAGCTGGAGCACACAGAGATCAATCCTTGGCAATCCTACCCAAAATAACAAGAGTTTTAATTTTAATCATAAATAACATCACTGTAGGACAGGTTGTGTATTCTGGTCAGTGCACTAAGTGAGAAGCTCAAGTTAATTCCTACTGCAAAAACCCAAATCATTTCTCTCCCCATTTTCACAACCATATTTTCTTCATCTTTTCTGACTTGGTCTCTAGAATTTCCTGGTTTAACTCTTTCCATAAAAGCCTCCTAATCTCAGTTGGATCTCCAGACGTAACTGAAGGAAGAGGAATTCCAGTATTAGCACTAATTACAGCTTCAGGATCAGCTGGAGCCTCCCAACAGCAGGAATTCCACACACAAGAGCCCCAGAAGGTTTGTTTGGATGCAGGTTACATTCAAGAGTGGAGCCCACAACCTCATCCTTTTGAAATAAAACACAAACACCCCTAAAACTGAAACGTTTCAAGACAAAACAAAATATAAAAACAAAGAGGAAAGAGATGACAAGAATCACAATCCATGAGATGAGCTATGCCCTTGAAGATTTTCTTAACATTCCCTATAACTGCACCTTCATCCCAGTTCCAGGCTCCCCTAAAAACAACTCATCCTCTCTTAGCTGCTATTTTCTGAACACCTCAAATGGCCAAGATGAATTAGCAACTCTTTTTTTGTTTCCAGCTAAGCATTACAGCTCAGCCCTCAGCACCCCTTCACTGTCTTTGCCCTCTGTGTTCAGTTTTTCTCCTCCCAAACAAACAGATGCATAAAAACATGAAGTAGTTGCTCATATATTCATCAAAGAATAATTAATAAGGCTCTTTAAGTAAAGCTTAATTCTCTGCTTTAGGGGAGAGCAAGCGTTAGGACCTCGAAATCAGGAGGGCAACAGAGACCAGCCATGGGACAGATCCCCTTCAGGAATGGTTTGGCCCTTAAAAAAAACCCCAAATCCTGCAGCAGGGACTCACCTGGGTGGGAACAAGCACGGGAGGATAGGCCAGCTTGTGATGTCTGTACATCCAGAAGGAGAAGAGCACGATCACTGCAATTCCCATGATAGGCACCAAGGAATAGAGCAAGGTGTTGAACAGAGGTGGCTTCGGTGTAACAGGATTGGAAGTTGCTGAAGGGAAAAAAAAAAAAAAGACACAGCTTTTAAGGAACAAAACCAGGCAGTGTTTGAAATGTGCAGCAGCCTGATTTTCCAACAGCTCCTACCATCATCACAGCAGGCTCCCAGTACCTGATTAGCCAGCACAAACTAACAGCACTTTGGACAGCATGGGAAGAGCTCAGATCCCAGATTCACACTTCAGCACGCTGGAATTCTGTGCCTCTGACCCCCACCAGCCCAAGGGGGCAAGGGTTGTTTATATTCCCAGGGTAATGCAATAATTCATCACCTAATGAATGAAAACCAATCAATACAGAGATCTGGCAACAACCTGCCAGCACTTCTGTGCTGGGCTGGAAGGAGCTCTCCAGGTGAAGACACTTCCACACGACCTCAAAAAAGGCTCTGCAGGAGCAGCTTCCAAGGCAGCCACAGCCCCCTGGGGCAAGAGAGGGCTCAGGAGAGGGAAGAATGTCAATTATTGCCTTAGCAGCATCACTGACAAAAATGACAACAATATCTCCTGGGTCAACAAAGGCTATTTTAATCTCGCAGAAAATGTTCTTTCATTTCATAAACAACTTCCTCTGGCTATTTGGTACATGAGACATTTGCTGTTTTCAGCTCAGTTATTAACATCACTCGGTTTTCCAGCAGATTCCTGACTGGAAGAAGATAGGCAAGAAAAATCAAATCAGCTTTTAGCTGTTGCTTTTTAAAATAATTATTTGTAAAGTCTGGCTAATTTGATAGTCTTTCAGAACCACAGAATGTGCTGAGATAGAAGAACCCACAAGGATCCTGTGATCTGGGAGGAAATTCTTTTCTCCTTTTAAGAGGTTACTGTGTCCATTTACAGAGAAATTCAAAATCCAGGTGGGATAAAGAGAATTTTTTGAAGAAAATAAGTATCTCCAGGCTGGCACAGGGATAGAGGGATGAGAAGGCTTTTAGCCCAACAATTTACACCCTTACAGGAGCTTAACCATATAATTAAAGTAAGATTTGACAGCAACTTCTGTGTCTCAAACCAGGCAATTTTATCCTTCCTTCTCACCCTTGGAAAGAGCTGAAGCACCTTTGATTGATTTTACAGGAAAGCACCTTTCCACGTGGAATAAATGAACTGGCACTGCCTGGGAATGCACAGAGCTCTATCAGATTTTGGAAAAGTCTGATCTCCTGAGAAAGCACCGTGTGGAATCTCCCTGTCAGGAGGAACTTACGCTGCGTGACCTCCATCTCCGGGAAGTAGAAGAAGCGCTCGTTGCACATGTTGCCCTCACAGCAACAGAAAAACACCTCAGGGCTGTCCTTCTTCTCGATGCAATCATTCCTGCAAGAGAGGAGAGTCAAAAGTTCATTCATCTCCAGCTGGGTTGTCTTTGTTCAAGAGAAAATACGTGCCCATCTTTCACATTTCCGAAGTGGATTTGGTTAAATCGACCGTGTAGCTAACACGTGACCAAAATAACGGCTAAGCCTAATGAAATCAATGAAATTTTGATATTTTATATTGCAATGAAATTTTATTAAAACAGAAAGACATTTCTGTCATTTTTAAGACAGGATACTGAGGAACAGTTCACAAGCTAGATTTAAACAGGACCAGCAAGTGATCAAACAAGGCTGGAGAAAAGTGAGAAGGAGAAAAAAATGATAAAATTTCTACAATCTCCTCTGCCTATATTATGCTCAGGAACAGGGCTTATTTCATTCCCTGAATTAACTGCAAGAATGGCTTTTTTATTAATATTCTGTAACAAATAAGCTGAAACTATTCCCATCAGGAAAGAAAAAGCAGCAACCAGGAGCCAACCTGACAGCAGAACTGGAAAAAGCTGAAGAAATATTGAAGGATTTTAAACACAGCTGAAGATTGTCAAGGAGGTTTTGGGCTCATCTTCAAAACTTGGGGTTATTCCCTAGAGCCAGCTCTTGCTATCACCCTGCCCTGTGTGTTCCAGGGAACATTTTCTCTTTGATGTCCTCAATCTGCTGCTGTTTGGAGTCACCCCCACAACTCCCAGTGCAGCCAAACCACCCCCACGCTCCAGAGATAAGATTTGGGCTGCTCTGGACAAACACAGCACTGGCTGTGATTAGCACAAGTTACTTAATGAGGTCTTAAAGTTACTCAGTTTCCAACTCCTTCCTTACTGTCCTTCCTGCATTTGATTTCTTCTTCCAATTTCTTTTCTTTGCTCAAGGAGAATTTAGTCTCATGATTTTAGGATTTTTTTATTTTTTTTTTTAGATTGTGGGACTGAGCTTTAAATTGTCATTAAAGCAAAAAATGTCCTGGGGTGGGGGGCAGCTTGATATGGGAGAAAGGACTGCAAGGCTTTCTTCTAAAAATTCAACTTTTAAGAAACACAAAGGAAAACTTTTGTAAAATATTGCCAAAATAATTCCTCAATACTTTTCAATGATGATCCACTGTGGATCTATTTCTCAATTCTCTGCCTTCCCAAATAATAAATGTTTTGGGCCAATAAAACCCAAAAGAGTATTTAAAAAACTATAACACCATTGCTTAAGAGAGTCATGACCTTTATTCAGTCAGCATCTAACAAACCCCAAGTCCTGCTGTTACTGCTCGTGGGTTCTTTCTGGACCATCTGTTATCAACAAAATAACTGGAAATTTAGAATATTCTTAGAGCTGCCATTGAGCTTATTAATAAACTGCCAAAATACTTCCATGATCTGGTAAATTGCAGACACAAAGTGCTGACTTTCCAACTCTAAAGACTTTGGAAACATCAACGAGAGAATTTTGCATCCTGGTTGCAATAATTATATTTGCACTCTTTGGCAATAACAAGGCACTACAGAATCTCTTATTAATGGACTAAAAAAAGAATAAATGAAATACCTGGGTTCTTTAAAGAAGGTAGCAAACAAGATAATGTACTCACATGGAATCTGGTCCCTAAATACAAGCAAGCATCTAAAAATAAGATAATTATTCACACACTCACTTGTCTCAAGCCGTGGTTGTGGAGGGGATGACGCAGAAATTAAGGAGAGGCAAAAGAGTTTACAATGACAAATCAATTTCAAAGATTCCTAGGAAAACTCACCTGTCATAACAATTGATGTCATCCAGCCAGCAGCCTTGCTTCACGATTTCAATTGATCCAGAAATATTCTTCCATGTAGCAAAGCAGTGTCGCCTTTTATCTTTATCACCATAGCAGGGCTCGATCCCACTGCGATTGGTTTTATCCTTTTCCCAGTTAGCGTTGTAGTAGATGCACTCCTGTGTTTCTGATCTGCCCAGGATGGCACCTGGGAGGGATGGGAAACACAATTAAATGGAATTCTGCAGGGTCAGGCATATGGATAAATGTAGGCTGTATAAAAATATCATTTACTGCTTGGACCAATGTGCCCTCTGTCCCCTCTTTTTAATAAAGAGAGAAAACACGTAAAGTTCAGCAGCATTCCAAGTGTTGAAACATAAAACAAAGATCTTCTGTGAAGTCAAACAGTGACTTGCATAACTTAGCAAGATTTGCAGAAATGAGGAACAAGTCATGGCAATACTTCTCCATGAATAGCAATAGCAGAGAAAATTTAGAATGCTGAGCAGTGAAGATTTAATTAAAATATTCGCCAAACCAGGAGATTTAGCCAGGAAAATTCACCAAAAGGCATTTGAGCAGGGAGTTCATCTCAGAAACACCCCCCCCAAAAAGCCAAGAAGTGTTTAGGGGCAAGAGTGTTACAGAATCCCAGAATGGTGTGGATTGGAAAGGACCTTAAAGACCATTTTAGTGACCATCTAGGAAATCTTTCTGGGATTCTGGGGGAGGAAACTTCAGAGTTAATGGGATAGAAAGCACCAGCATGGCTCCTGCAAAGGTGAAGGGCTGTTGGGAAGCAAGACTGGTAACAAAAGACAGGAAGGGAATAAGAACTGCCTTTTATTTCTCTTGTCAGACACTGCCCAGAGCGTGCCATTAATCTCCAAGGAAGCTGCACCATTTAACATGTATCAAAACCATGGGAAAACAGAGAGGGAGATCGAGGAGCTGGAGAATCAGAGGATCCACTGAGGAAGGTCAGGAGGACGCCAAAGCACTTTGCCTGTATTTATCTGTGCATTTAGTATTTTTAAGACACTACCTTGCACAGCACAAGATCAGACTGGAAGAGAAAAGGTTCCCCACAGCAGATTTTTAGGTATTTATTTGCATCACTCACTACCTCCTTTATCCACATTTATCCACAATAAATGTGATCCAGCAGCCATTCCTGCACATTCCTGAGGAGAATGAGGATTATTCCCACCTGAGCCTTGCTGCAACCCTGGGAGAACAGCTCAGGAGGCCAGAGCTGAGCCCATCCTGAGCATCCCACCTTGCTCCTTCCCAAAGCCCTGCCTGTGACGCATTCCCAAAATAGGCAGGAGCTGGAGGATCAATGGGAGAGAGGCAGGAGCCAGCTGGGAACGCTGCGAGGGGCAGCCTGGGAACCATTATATTCCTTGTGCTGCCACGGCCTGACCTTTACAACTCTCAGCTATGGCAAGAAACAGATGAGGCAACAGATTGAACAATTTGGTTCTGTCAGTGCAATAAAGCAGAAGTCCTGGATTTCTCTCACACGTGCCATTCCTTTTCTCCCGCTGCCAAGCCCAGCTTTGAAGGACCACAGACAAGCTGAATTTTATAAAATTCAGGAACTGCAGTAAAACTAACTTTGCATAAATATTCTCCTTATTCCTGTCTTCTTGATAGTCAGGTTTGCTTATCCATCAATTTTTTAGTCCATTAAAGCTCCAATCAGTGACTGGCAGCAGTCACTGTTGGTTTAATGACCTTGGAGCTGGCTGGGGCTCCTCACCTGAACAGGCACCTGCAATAGGTCTGGCCAGACTAACCCAGGCTTGGACAGAGCAGGACGGTCCTGGATTAATCCTTCAAAGCAGGAATAGGGTGAAAGAAAGGCAAGAGGAAAAGGGGAACCACACCAAGAAGGCAGCCCTGAGCCCATCTGCTTCCAACCAGCTCTGCCACCCCCTCCACAGGGATGGAGCTCCCAGGGGAGAAGAGCAGCTGGCATTTACAAAAAGAGAATTGATTGGGCAGGGCAGGTCTCCAGTGGAACTCCTGTACCCATTGTGAGTGCATATGGAATTGCCAGGTCCTCAGTAACCAACTCCTGAATCTCCAAAAGCAAAATGGTGCTGCTGAAAGAAGCCATGAGCCAAACTCCAGCAGTGTCCTATGGATGGAACATGAGGTCTGAAAGCTTGGGGGGAAAACACATTGGGAGAGGAAAGGGCATTAAATACAAATTAGAGTTCAGTTTGGGCACATTGAGCCAGATCCCACTGGATATCTGTGCATTCCCATTGCAGTGCTGCTCCATCCCTCACACTCATGTCCATCCATGACAGCTGCACTGAGGGAACAAAAGCAAAGCTTGAACTTCTGAACCACTCTTAATACAGGAAACAGCAGAACTGGGAGCAATTCCATTAGAGAGTGCAGCCTGGGAAACCTCACCTCAGGAGGAGCTGCATGCACTGCCTGCCACTTTTCAATCAGAAAGACTGAATGGCTGAAAAAAATCTATCAGATTTTTAATAAAAAAGGGGCAAACAGTGCACAGCTCCTAGGGACTAACATGGCCTTAATTCAGGAAGGGATCACTGGGAAAAGGTGCTGGTTGGAACAGGAATTGTCTCTTACAGGTATCACCACAAAAAAAAGGACAGAAACTCCTGGGAGTTCATCATCCAACTTTATCCACTAAACCTAAAACTGAGCAACACAAGCCCATGGGTCTGTAATGCAGGAATGGTTTCCTGATACTTGATCTGAGATGTGATAATGATCATCTCCCTCCTTTTCCAGGGAAGACTTCAACACCTCCCACGTCCTACCCTCATTCCCAAATCCTGCTTTTGCTGCATGATTAGTTGGTGACACCATGCAAAGACACAAAGGGCAAAGGGAACTGAATCTGTGATCTCTCACTGCTTTATGAAATGTAACAACATTTTCAAGCTGAAGTCATGAAAATTGATGAAAAGCCTACAAAGATTAGTTTGATGGTGCCAAGGACATTTTTTTTTTTTGCTATTCCCTAGAAAACTTACAATATAGAAAAGAACTGAAGGGTGAGGTTCAGTCTGGCAGATACCTCTGCCTGTAACAGAAAGGTTACTTAAATTATGTTATATTTGAGAGGTATTGAGCTCTTTAAGTACTGAAATACAAGGAGTGGAGCAGTTTATTAGAATAAACCAGCACAGCAGAGGAGCACCACAGGGACTGAGTAACTTTATAGATAGAATGGCCCATTCACCAAAATACCAGAATTGTAACACGCTGTTCTAGAGGAGCAGAAAAGAACAGAAAATGAAGCATAAATAGAAATAACACCTTGGGAAAAAAACCTTCAGTTGCTGCACAGGTATCTTTTGCAAGTACTTGCCCATATGTGTTATTCTATTTGTTTCCACAGTGATCTCAAACACTTTCTAGCCCTACAAATATATCTAAGAACAGACTACAAATATAGACTAAAAAAGCCCAGCTTTGATGTTCCCGCAAGCAGGAAGCAGGATTTTATCATTCTCTATTTTTTCTGATAACACCCAGGGGAATGTTTCTCAAAGGAAGAAGAAAGAAGTTATTTCCAACCTAATAAAGCAAACTCAGTTCCAAGAGAAAGGATCCTGTCCTCCTTTTACACGCCACGATGTCCCCAAACTTATTTTGTTGATTTTTAGACTAATATTAGTCCTATTATCACTGTTCTCAATGCTCCCAGGTCAAACAAGGACTGTACTTCAGATGAGCTGAGCCAAAGTACATTCATTAAACCCAAACACAGCAGCAATTAACTCAGGCAAGGCAAGAACTGCAAAAAAAGATAAACAAGGCAGTGAAGTAACAAATCACCTGCACTGCTGCCACCCTGCCCTGTGAATATTCAAAATTTAAAGATCAACCTGATGGTCCAGAAAGCTGCTTCCTTTTTCTAAACTAGTCTTTAAAAATAAATGAGTTTGCAACTTGAACAGGAGTAAACTTGGTAAGCCTTAGTGTAGTTTTGTATAGCAAGAGCTGCAATTTTTCTCCAGGATTATAGTGGTGGGGACAACAGGAAAGCTGTATTTTCTAAGATATCTCATCATATACTTGGAAAATATTTCAAAATTTTTTACAGTTCACACCTTTTCAAAATGGAAAATTTGTAGGGATAAGCCTGCCATGGAAGTATGAAATTCTGTAGCTGAGATAACACTTCTGAAAAAGGAGAGAAGGATCCAGTGCTGGAAAACTGAAGGATGATCAACCCAAAGGCTACAGTAGAGTGGAAACTATGGAGGATGATGTCACCTAAAAACAGGGAATAGAACTGAGAGTGGAGAGGGGGAAGGTGAGAGGAATAATATCTAGATTGTTAAAAAACCCCTTGGAGCCTCTGGTTTGCTTGGTGGACAGTAACAAAAAAAACAACTTCTTTTTTTTTTACTCTGAGCCTTCTGGACTTACAGTATGGAAAATAAATCAGCTGCTCTAACCACTTGATGATGTTATTTTACATATATAGACATATCTTGGTTTCATTTGCATGGTGTTCTTGCTGAAGGAAAAAAAGAAAAAAGCTGGAATTATTCTTCCAATGTGTTCCCTCAGTCCTTCCCAGCAGTTTGTGCCATTGTTAGAAGAAATTAATAATGCTGTAATGGGATTTTGTAGAGAACTTCCACTTTCTGCCTTGTACTTCCAAATATCCTATTTAAGGCTGGATTTCAGGAAGTGGGAAAACCCCCAGATCTCTGGTGCCCAAGTTTTCCAGAATCCTTTCAGAGCAAAGCACGTGGCAGAAAATGGAGAAAAAGGGTCAGTGGCCATCTCTGTTCTTTAAGCAGAAATTAAAGTGCCACTAAGAGCTGGTTACCCCCGAGATAAAGATTGTCATCCTTTGGGAATCTCCAGAGACTTGGAGCTAAGTGTTATTTTTCACACTCCCTGACTTCAAGGGAACACAGTAAAACACAGGCTGATGTTTTCAAGTTCAAACATGCCACTGCTGTCACTGCGAGGTGTGAGCAGCACGCAGCACAAACACCTCTCAGCCACTGCCTGATGATTTCTGTAAGGGGAAAAGCTCAAAAGATCCTAGAAATTGTTTGGTTTGAGGCACAGCCTTGGGGCTGCACTCACCTTCAGGCTTTTAGTCATTGCTGGTCAAATGTCCCCTTCCTGGCACGGTTAAAATATTCCAATATCGGTAACACACAGCTCAAAACTGAAAAGTTTAAATTCTACAAGATTCAGATGTTGGGAAAAATAGAACAGGCCCAAACAGGCACTAATGCTAGAAATACCCAGTTCCCAGTTTGGATTATCCTTCTCTCCCCAGTGCAAAACCCCAAACACAAACAATAATAATAATAATAATGAGAAACCTCAATTAATTTTTTGACATTACAACTTGCAACCTGGGGTTCTGCTGCACCCTGATTACCCAGGAGCTCAGGGAAGCAACTGCCCAGGAAGGAGCCAGGGATTCTCTCCCACTGCACATGGGAGTGACACCATTTCCACACTGAGGCTTGGAATGCTGTTATTAAACTAAAAAAGAGGCCCTTCAGCATTAAAGGCACCAATTAAGCACCTAAATGAACCACCTAAGGACACACAGACTGGATCAGGAATTATGAATCGTTCTCAGGGATGAGTCTCATGCTGGTGGTGGCAACCAGCAGCGTTTCTATTTTGGGACCTGCCAGGGAGTTTCCCAGGAATGATCTCAGATACCTGTCAGAGCTCTTCCTCTGATCTGAGAATCCCAAACCAGAGGAATCCAGGTATGGGGAGCTCCTCTCAGGAACACCCAGCTGTGAATCCCAATGGATTTTGGATCTAAATGGATCTTCTGGAGGTTCTTCTCTGAGCTACAAAACTTCCTGAGAATTTCCCAATTGTGAGCTAGGAAACATTTAGAATTTTCTTCAATGTAGGGTTGAAATTCCTGCAGCCTCATGGAGATGGGAAATTTGGACATATTAATCACTTCATTAAGAAGCATTGGGAAAGCTTCATTTTA
>VZUA01051891.1:3911-15145 GCA_013401035.1 Horornis vulcanius
CTGTGGTCTCTGCGACGGTATTGCACCAGCTGCTGAGCACAGAACGTAAGATATTTCAGTGATGTCTACCAGAGAGAATAGATTTAAATCTTAGTTCTACTGGCCTTAAACTTAATTTTCTCTCTGAGAGCATTATTAATGTCAGTATGTTCCATGATTTAGAGCTTCATTCGGCCATGATTGAAGACAACCAGTCTCCTAAATGATTTCAGCAGCAACTGTTTTAAATTCTTTACAGTTTTACAGAAATGGACGAAAATGATGTAATTATTTCTATTTTGTACTGTGGCCTTTCAATCAGTAGATTCAATCAACACCAACAGCTAACTACAATCACAGAAGATAATTTCCCACATTATATGTTAAAGTTCACTTTGAAAAGCAGAGTAAAGAAACCTCCACTTGTATTAATAAGACCAATTTAAAACTAGAAAAAGTCAGATTCTATCTGCACTCAGCCTGAGACAGTAGCTTTGTGTGGAGTTACATCCAAAACAAATTATCTTGTCAAATCACTACTTAGGAGGAAGCCTGTTTAAAAAAAAGTAAAAATGTGATGAATCCATTCCTATTTTCCAGCAATACTGGACATTTTTTCAGCTACTTCCTCTACTCTGGCTGCAGATTCTGGAGTGTGTCTTCCAGCAAGAGGCACCCAGAGCAGAGACTCACTGACTGACATCTTGAGTTACAGAAATTGTTAACAGCCCTTGGAAATTCTGGAGGCACAGGCAAAGTGAGAGGACTGGAGGCATTCCCCTTTGTCTGTAGACCTCTGTATGTTGCAAAAGGAAAACTTTCTCACCAGCACCAACTCCTGTGAGCCCTAGTATGTTCCTCTCAAGCCTTGGCAATTCTGTTTTTCTCATCAGTCCATGAGAGGAAAAAGGCCCTCTGAGGACACACATTTCCTTAATATAGAAAATTTTACAGAAATCATCTAAATTCTACATTGGCTGCATCCTATCCAGTAAATCTTGAAAATGAAACACCAACAGGGACAGAGCTACTAGTGTTGGTCTCTTTTTCTTCCATGTTTCTTCTTAAAAGATAAAAGATACTTAATAAAAAGTTTAGAGCTCCCTGGTGTTTGTTATTAAGAATTCAGTAATTTAGAATTCTGACAAAATAATTTTAAATTTTGAAGGATTGTTTTCCATTTGTTTGGATCTAACCTTCTCGATTTTGAGTTTTATATGGTTCTCAAAAGGTAACAAACCAGGCTTACAGGGGATATTTATTTGCCCTACAGAGAGATTGTCAGTGCTAAGTAAAAAGTTGAGTGACAGACTGATTTTGCATAAAAACATTGCAAGGAATAACCAAGTATACATAAGTATGGCACAGGGCCTCCACTCATTAAATGTTTTGCAGCACACTAAGTCAGGAGTTGAGACGTGACAACAGAACGACATCAGTCAACATTGCTACTGCAAATTGTCCTTTCACAAAAACAGCATTTGGCAGCAGCTGTAACAGAGATTTCCTCATCACACACATTCCAAACCTTAAAAATCTTACCTCACTAATCAAATCCAGATCCATTGCTAAAAGTCATAAGCAATGTAGCATTTCACTGCTATCATACAGAAATAGATCCAAACATAAAACCATCTGTTTCCTAAGGAAAAAACCAAATCCCACACACAATTTAGTACTGTCTCTATTTCTTCACAGTCTGTAGTTAAGTTTTCAATTTCTTAATTTAACGATAAGTTAGCAGAATGATATTCACAATTAAATTAGCTTTTCCAATTCTAAAACAACAGGTTAATCTATCATATTCAAAGATGCCTCCTACTCAAAATGTAAGTCATGAAAATCTTATTATCTGTAGATTTGGCTCTATATTCAAATTCTGAGTGACGGACTCTCAATACACTTTAGCTTTGCAATGTATCTTTAGAGTAGAAAGCAAAAATGTGGCTATAGTAATTAAATGATCCCTGGTGTATGATGCTCTTACAGTGCATAGTAACCATTCAGTCACATTTGACCTTGTTTCACAGAAAGGTCTTTTTTCATAGATTAGTTTGCATTTCAGGTAATTTTATATCTGGCCTTAGAAAGATCTTCTGGGATTCAGCCAATTAAGCTCTTGAACATGATACTGTTTTGTAATATTTCTACAAGACACACTTTGTTCCCCAAAATTTAAAGATCCCACAGCACTAAATTTTGAAGTATGTAATACCTATGAGATTTAATTACATATCTACATATTGAGTATAAATACTGCAACAGATTTTGTTTCATACAGGCCATCTCATAAAAAGGCAAATCACTTTTAATCAGTGGTTAAAATAGAATTATCTTCTTATGAAAAAAATGGAGAGTACACAATTAGGCTTCATTACATTATCCAAGAGTCCTTTAAAAGCTTTATTAATGATTTCTTGATAAGCACCATTTAATACAGCACCATTTAATACTTAGAGTACGTCAATTCATACTATTACATATTTAAGTAATTCCTCTACAAACATCTTGGCAAAAAAAAAAAAAAAAAAANAAAAAAAAAAAAAGGTACATACAGGTGTGACAGACTACTTACAAAAGCATTTAACTCTCTGTTTAATAAAATAATTTATTTCTGAGGAATATACATTTATAACTTCCTCTGCATTCATTTTTCTTTTCATATTTTGTTTCTTAAAGCCAGCAGTGCCCAGAATTTATTCATGCAAGCTCTCAAATTCATTTGTTTTAAGTCACTAGGCACTGATATTTCTGCATTTTGTTACAAGCTTCTTCCTTGACTTGTCATGAAACTTTGATCAAAGTCAGTTGCACTCAAAGTTTTAGGAGTCTCTGCTTCTGGTTGTTCCTGCTGGGAAACATGGAGAGTCATCTCCAGAGGTAATTAATACCTAAGAGGTTCAATCTGTTTCATTTGAACACTTTAAGTGTTCAGCAAATATGGAGAGAAAAGCAGAATTCAAAGGCAGAAGACTCCAAAAGTCATGAAGCAGCAGAAGTCACTGATACGTCTTAAGGCAGATGTGACACTAATGACGAGAAAGAAAATTTGTACAGAAGCTGTCTAATGACAGGACATGAAGCACACACCACACCAATGAAGGGGAAAAAAGACAGGGCTTCAACTCCCTCAATATTT
Organism: Horornis vulcanius; assembly: GCA_013401035.1. NCBI lineage: Eukaryota > Metazoa > Chordata > Aves > Passeriformes > Scotocercidae > Horornis > Horornis vulcanius. The sequence goes on from VZUA01051891.1 coordinate 7,030, forward strand.
CTGCTTACTGACACCTCCAAGGAATGAATGTTAAAATCAGATCTTGATGTCTTTGCATGTCATGTTTTTATCTAGGGGGAGAGCACAGCAATATTTATCTGTATCATGTAACACAGACTTTCCAACAGTTGCAATATGAATTCTGAAGGCTGCAAGACCTTGGATAAACATACAGTACCATTCCAGCACCTGTGCTAGATTACAGATTTCAGGTAATCAAAACACAACGTACCACAAATGTAAACAGCGATGACATAGCCAGAGTCCTTTCCAAAAATCCATCCATACAAATGAGATAAGACATACAGAGCTCGTCACTGAGCCACTCATTTCATAGTCACTCCGACCAGCTGAAGAACTGGGTTGAGAAACATCTCATGAAGTTCAGCAAGGGGAAACACCAAAACCTGCATCTGGGGAGGAACAACGCTGTGCACCACCGCACACTGGGGCTTCACTGGCTGGAAAGCAGAAACGGACAAGTGGATCATGGACCCCCAGGGCAAAACAGGCCAATGGCATACTGGGCTGGATCAGGGAAGCTTTTCCAGCAGGTCAAGGAAGGTGATCCTTCCCCTTTGCTCAGCACTGGTGAGGCTGACCTGGAGTGTTTTCTGGATTCAACACAAGGAACATACGGACCTACTGAATAAAGGGCAACAAAAGACGGTGAACATGAGGAAGGGACGGGAGCATGTTTCTTATGAGGAAGGGCTTACAGAGCTGGAACTACAGCCCACAGAAAGATCAGGGAGATCTTATCAATCTCTATATAGATGCCTGATGGATGGAAGACAAGGAAGCCAGACTGCCTTCAGAGTTGCCCTATGATAGGACACAGTGGACACAGATTAAAACACATGACACTCCAGGTGAACATAAAAACCCTCTATTTTTACTCTGAGTATGGCCAAATACTGGCGGGTTGCTCAGAGAGGTTCCAGGGTCTCATCCTTTGAAATAATAAAAGTTCACCTGGACATAGACCTAGACAACCAGGGTGTGAACCTTGTCCTCTTGTCCTGTGCTTAGTCACTTTCATGGCTGGGTGACAACCTCGGACACTGCCATGGCAATGTTCCCACAGCGAGCGGCAGAGGGACTCCCCAGGCAATCAGCGACAGGATAGGAGGACATAGTCTTAAACTGCACCAGGGAGGTTTAAGCTTGAAAACAGTAAGAATTCCTTCACGGCAAGGGTGATTATAAATCAGAAGGAGCGTCCAGAGCGATGGGGGAATCACCGTCCCGGGAGTGTTTCGGAAAAGACTGGACGTGGCGCTCCGTGTCACGGAGCACTCGATGATCCCGGAGGCTCTTTCCAGCCGTGACGACGCCGAGCGGCGGGAGCTGCGGGCCCGCGCGGCGGCGGTCGGGAGCGGGCGGGCTCAGTGACGTGGCGCCCGGGGTTGCCATGGTGCCGTGAGGGCCGCCATAGCCCGGGCCATGGCGCCGCCCGCGCCGCCCCTCTCACNAGCTGAGCGCCCGCCCGGACCGGGCGCGGGTGTCGCTGCGGCTCGGCAGCCGCAAGGAGGCGGCCGCGGCGGCGCGGAGCAGCGTGTCCCGCCGGCTGCAGTACATCGCCCACACCGCCCGCCTGCACGGCGTCCCGGTGAGCTCCGCCGCCCGGGGCCCGCTGAGGCGCCGGGGCGGCCCCCGGGGAAGGCGAGGGGGGCAGCGGGCGGGGCAGTTTCCGGCTCCCGGGGCAGTTCCCGGTCCCGCTCGGCAGGCGAGGAGGTGCGGTGCCCTCCCGCCGGAGCGGCCCTGAGGAAAGGCGCCGCGGAGGGCCTTGGTGCCGGCGGGAAGCGGAGGAGTGACGGGTTTGGAGCTCTCGGGCCTCTGCCTCGGGAGCCCCGGGGGCACTGCTGGGAAAGCCTGCCTTTGGAAGGCTGCAGCCGTGCCAGCCCCAATGGAAAAGGTGGAATGTCGCTACCCGGGCTTTTCAACAGGTTGCTTGTTGAGCATGTGAAAGCCATCCTGCTTCAACTCCCACGGTGGTGGAATCGCCGTCCCTGGAGGCGTTTAAGGAAAGGCTGGACGTGGCTCTCAGTGCCATGGTCTAGTTGACATGGTGGTGTTCGGTCAAAGGTTGCGCTCTGTGATATCAGAGGTCTCTTCCAACCTAATTCCGTAATTTGTTCGTGTAATACAGCATTCGCCCGTGCGTGCGGATGAAACTGATAAAGTTGTACACAGCAGCATAATCTGTACCCCCGTGNCTTCGCCGAGCTCGACCCATCTCCGTCCCCGGTCCCGGAGGGACGCGTCGGGCCCCCGGCGCTGCCCGAGCGGGAGGTGCATGTGAGCGGCAGCGCGGAGCTGAGCGCCCGCCCGGACCGGGCGCGGGTGTCGCTGCGGCTCGGCAGCCGCAAGGAGGCGGCCGCGGCGGCGCGGAGCAGCGTGTCCCGCCGGCTGCAGTACATCGCCCACACCGCCCGCCTGCACGGCGTCCCGGTGAGCTCCGCCGCCCGGGGCCCGCTGAGGCGCCGGGGCGGCCCCCGGGGAAGGCGAGGGGGGCAGCGGGCGGGGCAGTTTCCGGCTCCCGGGGCAGTTCCCGGTCCCGCTCGGCAGGCGAGGAGGTGCGGTGCCCTCCCGCCGGAGCGGCCCTGAGGAAAGGCGCCGCGGAGGGCCTTGGTGCCGGCGGGAAGCGGAGGAGTGACGGGTTTGGAGCTCTCGGGCCTCTGCCTCGGGAGCCCCGGGGGCACTGCTGGGAAAGCCTGCCTTTGGAAGGCTGCAGCCGTGCCAGCCCCAATGGAAAAGGTGGAATGTCGCTACCCGGGCTTTTCAACAGGTTGCTTGTTGAGCATGTGAAAGCCATCCTGCTTCAACTCCCACGGTGGTGGAATCGCCGTCCCTGGAGGCGTTTAAGGAAAGGCTGGACGTGGCTCTCAGTGCCATGGTCTAGTTGACATGGTGGTGTTCGGTCAAAGGTTGCGCTCTGTGATATCAGAGGTCTCTTCCAACCTAATTCCGTAATTTGTTCGTGTAATACAGCATTCGCCCGTGCGTGCGGATGAAACTGATAAAGTTGTACACAGCAGCATAATCTGTACCCCCGTGTGTGTCAAAGTAACTCTGTGATCACCAGAGCTTAGCAGCGAATACATGCAGAGCTCTTTCCTCTCACTCTTTTTTGTTCTACTTAAGCGGAGAGGTTTTAAAAAACACGGGGTATCGTCAAGATAGCTGAAGTGACAGAAGCCCCTTATGGACGCAAAAAGTTCCTTTACCACACTGAGTTTTTTAGCCTCTAGAAGCTTTGTCCAAGCGGTAAATGCTCCATAAGGGTGATATTTGTCCTAACAATTGTGCTGATGATGTTTTTGAATTTTACAAAAGAATTTTGGACAGTGTTCCACTGTTTCTCTTAAAAACAGAAAAAAAGCTAATCGTTTATGGAATGAGCAGTTGTCTTCAAAAGTTACTTCTTATTGAAGCTCCCTAGGAAGTTTGTGCCTTTTGAGTGTATTCACAGATAAGCTGGGGGGAAAGGGAGATGATAGAGTTTCCTATGAACACGAGACTATTCAGTGGGTAAAAAAGAATTGCAGAAGGGTTCCCTGATCTTGTATGATGTTACAGTGCAAGTCAGAGTTAGTAAATGCAAAGTAAGAGAGTAAGTTTCTTGGTCTAAACAGGGATGTGCCCACAGTGAAATTCCATGTCTCCATTTCAGATGCTGCATGCTTTTGAAAATAAGTACTGGCTCCAACTTTTCATTTCCCAAACAAAATAGGATTACCTGGGTATTTTTTTAACTGTTATGCAGTCACTGTAGCATCTATACAAATTGTTCAGGAATAAAGAAGGCAATAAAGAAGACCACTTAGCCCCTGAAAAAGCTCATATTGCAGCTCTGGGACTAGATGGCAAGGGGACATGGGGGCTGCTCTGGGCTAGGTATTGATGGTGGCCAGGGATATGTCTGTCACAGGCACCATTTGTCAATGACTCCATTGCCATCAGGATGACTCGTTCAGCCTAAATGGTGCATTTTTATAAGGGATTACAGATTAAATGCCTTCAGTTTCTATTAAGTCAGTTAGGAGGAGTTAAAAGTGGTGGATTTTAAGAGGAATGGGAGAAGACAAAGCAATTCAGCATGCATTCATTCTTATTAGTAGAGAAAATGTTAAGCTTTGTACCCACCACCATGATGAGCTGTCAGATTATGGGGCATTTTTGTCTTGACAGTAATTAAATAGCTCTTTGGAGCATGGCTAGATTAGAAAAGATAATTGCAGGTATTTATCCTGTAGTGAATCTGAACAACTGACTTCCAGTTTTGACTTGAGACTGATTGAATTGGGATAGCATGGAGCATCCAACATGTGGTGGCTGGCACACAACAGGAGTAGGCAGGGTGTTACATAGGTGAGTGTGCTTCAGAGGGGCTGTGTGCACCACTCCAGGCTAGAAAAAAGGATTGCAAACTGAAGTATGGCTTGGACAAACAAATGGTTTTATTTGGGTTTATAACAGTCAGGTTCAGAAATGTAATGTGAGCAGGCAAGCAGGGTGGAGAGTGGGCTGTTCTTACAATGTGAGAGCATTCAGTGTCCTATTATAGTTACAATAATTTCACAGTAATCTTTTTCTGTTTCAGAGATGGCTGTGTGTTGGAGAATGGAAATGTTCTTTCCACTTAGTTGAGAGACTGTGAAATGCTGCTTGAGTTGTGGGTTTCTCAGTGTTAGCAAAGTGTTAGCTCTAGGGAACTCTGAGAAAAACAACATGAAGTTATTTTTTTTCAGAGTAGTTCCCCATGGTATAATTTTTAGTGCTTTGTTCCATCCAGTTTTAAATCACTCTACTGCTGGAGCTTTTATTTGCCTTGCAGCTTTTCTACTAACAGCTCTCACTGCTGGCAATTTGTTCTTAACTGCGTTTGCTAACTTCACTTGTAGCTAATACCATTCTAGACAACTGTAAAATTAATCATTCTTCACAATCTCCATATGGTTCTAGTTGTTACAAGCTTATCTAAGGCCTCCTTAGAAATCATCTAACTATGCTATATATTTATTTTTAATTAATCCACAGAACAATTTTCTTAACCCTTATTGTTGCTGTAGTAGGAAGTTGCAGAGATCAGAAGTGCATAACCTTTGCAGCAGCAGCAGGAGCTTGCATTAGCAGCTTGTCAGGATGCCTGGGGGCAGCACCTGATTTCCATATACATTTACACAGGATTTTAATCAGAAATAGATGCACATAGTGGCAGTGGCATTTATTTATAGAGTGCTGTAAGTATATGCAGCACTTCAGAGCACAGAATGCGGTTTCCCCATTGATTTTACTTTCCCTGCAGCCTTCAAAGCAATCTCCCTTAATCAGGCCAGCTGCTCAAAAGTAACATTTTCTTCTCTTTCTCTAGAAGAAAACAGATTTTATATGTGCCACTTATGATTTATTTGGGGAGTGGTTTGGAGATGACACTTGTTTTCTTTAATGGCTATATTTAACAGTTGGCATTGGCACCTTTTTTAAAATAACATTGATAATATTTGTTTTACTTTTCAGAGTGTTATTGAACTAAACAAATCATCTAGAAAACTATATCTGGTAGGCTCTGGTTTAGAGATTGTCTGAATGGGATATCTCCCTTGGGTTTATCTGCAGTATTCTCCATATTTCAAAGCTGATTCAGGAATCAGTTACCTATGTACATCCATACAATCAGTTAAAAAAGGTTGCGAAGTTTGCTCACTCAGTTGCAAAATTTTCCAGTGTCAATATATCCCTGAATGAAGGTAAAAACCTGTGTAAGGCATCACCTTTTTTATATTACCACATATTTAAATAAATACCTCCAGAGTACCCTGCATTTGCTGAGTACAAATCTGCTTTTTGTCTTTCTTGTAGTAACTGCTGCATATACTTCAGTTATTTCCTCATTAAGCAGCAGAAGCTTTTTCACCATAGGTTTTTGGGTTATCATTCTGTCATCTCATGCCAAACAGAGGAGACAGAGTGAGGAGATGAGAGGCTGGAGCACAGCTGCCCAATCCCAGAAAGTGCCTCACCATCCTTAACTATCTGGAGACACTGTGGATGACTGTCAGGAGACAGGAGCATACATCAAGGCTCTCATTAATCATTTCCATAGTGCCAAGAACAAAAATGCCATGATCAGATGGAAGAAGCTAAATCTTATGATTATTCAGATATCTTTATTTTTCATAACGTAAAGTTATCCTGGATATATCAGTCCAAATGTACAAGTAGATTTTAAGAGACATTTTCAAGTGTCTGCAGACACTTTTTATTTCCAGTTACACATATCAGCATACATTACCCAATTAGTGTACATTCCAAACTATAAATGCTTTCCCTTGCTCAGGCTTGGCTTGTGTGTCATAAAAAGGTCTCATAGTTTTGTTAAGTCATTAGCCAGAAGCAGAACACATAATTTTATGTGCAGATGGGCTGTTCTTTTAGTGTGTTGCTACATACTTGTCTCCTTGAAGTGTGCTTTTACAAACTTACACATTTCCTTTCCCCTGTTCTCTTCTGGGGAAAAGAGCAGTCGTTCCTATAAGCAGCCAGTATCATGAGGGTGGGCACAATGGTCCTGCAGCAAAGACATTGTTCAGAAGTAGCAGAGAAGAGGAAGGGCCATATAAGGTTGTGTTCAGTTGAAAAGAGTGAAAATATAAAGCAAATCATATTTCTAGACTTGATATGCTCAATGGGATATTGACTATCTTTTTCATCTTTGTTTATTTTAGAGTGCCTGCAGCAGTGATGTGATGCCACATTAAAAAATAGGCTTTATAAGCAGAATTCAAGTGTGATTCTGTTAATAGTTGTTCAGTGGCTTCTGGGGTGATTGAGATAACAATATTGTTATATTCGTTTCATTTTTTTTCTTTGATTCTTGGCCCACAGATTTAGAAAATAGAGAAAGTTATTCCAGATGTCCAGAACACCTGAAGTGCAGCTTTCCTTAAGCCACAGTGAAAAGTATTTCTTCTGTGGCTATTGCAATCAAATGGGTATTTCCTCAGCCAAAATGTGAATAGTAGACATAAACAGTAGGGAAGAAAAATTTTTGCTTTTGAAGTAGTCTCAGTCTTAACTCCAGTTTAAAATTCTGTTGTCTCCTACCTGTGTTTTCCATATCTTTGTGGGAACATAGTCACAAACGGAAGAGAGGTATCTAACAGAAAATGTATCACAGAAGGCCACCTTGTTATGACTTCAGCAATTATTTCATCCATTTATCTTCAGTAGCACATATAGCTACTGTCAAATTTGGTGGGATTAAAATTAGCTGTGAAGGAAATTTTGTAGTACATGGTGCAAAATGATCTTTCACTCCATGATATCGATCTTGCCATAGCACTTGGTGCCACAGGATGGCAGTGTCCTTAAATACACAGGAACCTTGGGAGGGCACAGTCAAATTCCAAGGCTTGGATCTTCTTGGCAGGAAAGAGAACCTGTTTTTTAAAAGGATTAAGGAGAGGGGACAGAGAAAAACAAATGCTTTCTTTCTATGTTTACAGCTGTGTTACAGCACAGCTATTTCTGTAAGATACGAGTTGAAGTTTGTGTTTTCTGTGTGGTAATGTCTGTAAGATATGTGAAACCTCTGGGGAAAAAAGTCTTTCTTGGCAATTATAATTGGATTCTATCACAAATACTAAGATTTGCCCCATTTTGTAAATTAAATGAGCTGTGGGTGCTAGACTGTCTTGATCACTCTTTACTAAACCCCAGCCAGCCAAATAAAAGCAAAAATACAGCTTTTATACACTACTGGCCCTTACTAATCCTTGCTCTTACTAGAAGAGCTTTTCTGAAAATATGTAAAAAATAGGACCATTGTGCTTGNCATTTCAAAATATGTAAAAAATAGGACCGTTGTGCTTGAATTTGTGCTTGAATCACAATCATGATACAAATCATGATACAATCATGATACAATCATGATACAAATTTAGAAATTTCAATTTTTTGTAGATTGCTATGCAATGGTAATAAAACGACATAATATTTTAAAAGGAAAATGCTTCTCATAGTTAATGTCATTTGCATAAACTTATGCATGCATGCATGCTGCGTGATAAACTTGAAGACTTGAGCATCTGTAGGAAATATTCTGGTTGAG
>VZUA01051893.1:2727-40796 GCA_013401035.1 Horornis vulcanius
GCATCGTTAGTGTAACGCTGAGCATCGTTGTAGCGCTGGGCATCGTTAGTGTAACGCTGGGCATCACCGTAGCGCTGGGTATCGTTGTAGCGCTGGGCATCGTTGTAGCGGCCGCCGCCCTCCCCTCGGCCGCCGCCCTCCCCGCGCCGCGGGGCCTCGCTGTGCCGACTGTTCCGGTTGTCGTTGTACCGTTCTCTGACAACGCCACCAGCGCCGCCGCCGCCGCCGCCTTCTCGGCTGTTGGTGCTGGCGTTTGTGTTGTTGAAGCCCTGTGCCCCGCCGCTCGGGAAGGCGGGGACGCTGCTCAGATTGCCCGTGCTGGTGAAGCCCGGAACGCCCTTTGCTGCCGCCGTGGCCGCGATGGGGCTCTCGGGGCTGGCGGTGCTCTGCTGGGCTGAACTCGTCGGGACGGAGTTCAGGCTCCCGGCGCTGGTCCAGCCACTGGCACCAGCGGCAGAGCTCCCAGTCTTTTGGTTATTTAAACTTGCGGCAACAAAGTGACTCTTGTACTGGGACTGCAGGAAAGGGAGAGACAAAAGAGAGCAGGTTTGGCTCAGTGCTGCCCCACAGAACACAGAGTCATCGTGCCTTGGATTTTGGGGAAAAAGAGTTCCCAGAAAAAGTCAGTTTTGGAGTGATTAGATTCCTGTTGTGCTTATGGACACATAGGAACGGGCACCTCCCACCAGACAACACCGACAAGGGAATTCTTATATTGTGGGGCTAATTTTTACACTGAAGAGAAGGAGCTTCTGTTTCCCCTTTTGATTGCAATTACACTACTGCCAGTAAGCAACCTCAAGAGAACCAAGCCCAGGTACAGAATCCAGAAAGGAAAAAGAGCAAAGAGAGAGCAGAAAACAAAGTTTGGGAAATCTGTGCAAACGTGTTCAGTCCAGTTCTGCACTAATTCCACCACTTGGGACTGCAATGCTGAGTGTGCTCCAAGTGACACAACCACCATGCTCAACTTCCCTGAAATAACAGGGCTGCTGCATTTTCAGGGGGAGAAAAGGAGTCCAAGCATGGAACCAACCTGGAAAGCTGCTTTCATTGCTGTCAGCCTGTCCCCCATGGCCCCTGTGGATGGCTTGTAGGCCTCGTAGTTGCTCATCACACTGTTGTTGTTTCCACGATCCTGCGCAAAACCACAGAGGGCAACTGCAGAGGTTTATCCCACACAGATACACTCAATTCAACCACTGCCCACATCTATCCTGTCCCTGCACTCAGGAAATGCATCCACTAAGAAGGACTGGAGAGCCCTGAGCAGTGGAACAGTTTGCTCCATTTTTTTTTTCTGCCAAGAATCAGCCTGGAAATGGCTTTTAAAGTAATTTATTAGCGTTTATTTTACAGTGTCTATTTTATGAGAAATCTCCAAACCTTCTGGATCACTCTAGCTCTAAAAAAACCCAGTTCTTGACAAGAGAAGACCAGCACAGGAGACTTTCACTCGAGATATATGATCCTAACTCTGAAAGATGCTGAGCTATGAGAACTTTTAAAGCAGACATTGTAATCCAGTACCAAGATTTTTGTAAATTAAAGAGTAACCAATACTAAGTGAAAAGAATCTGTGAACGAGAAGCTCCAAGAATTTGTGAACAACCTTTTCAGCATCTCTACTTACAGTATTTTCTGAGCCCAGCCCGGGGCGTTCACGGTATCCCAAGCCACCACCACCAATATTCAGCTTCTTGCCCTTCCCTCCTTTAAAACGGGATTTCCGGAACCACGGATTCTGGAACAGAAGGACAAATGTTTCTCAACAAAGGGAATAAAAAGCTTCATAAACTCATGTAATCAGGCTGAGAAAAAAAAGGGATACTGGGCATTTTAAAGGACAAACATAAATACTGTTTTGTATTCAGCCACAAGGCTGCTGTAGGCAGTTGTGTCATGTGGGTCTGATGCTTTGGGTTACAAATGCTTTCTTAATTTTACACCATCAACTCTCATTCAGGTTAAGTTTTTGGGGGTTTGCATTCTAATAAACCCAGGAATAAACACAATTCCAATGCCACCACTTGGGAGCTCTGCTCTTGCTCATACTTTGGTTTCACTGATTTAGCCCAGTGCTTGGTTAAGGAGAAATGAGGGTCTGTCAGCAAAACTTTCTGCAGCAGGCAGTGGCCAGGGAATGTCAGCCCAACCAGACCTGCTGTTTCCAGGTGTTTAAATAATAGTTGGCTGCACCTCTTTTTATGCCCTACAGTTTCTCCAAATGTGAATAAGTCAGTTGGCTTCTACGTGCTCCTCTCAAGGCAGCCAAGGGAGCTCTGCTTCACTAATTCTGTCCCTTCTGAAAATGCTGCCTATGTCAGAAAAAGTATTTATTTTTGGCAGCTGTTGTCCAAGCTGCTTGCTAATATATCCACAGGCCTGCTAATCTGAATCTGGGAGATGCCAAAAAGCCTGGGTTGTCTTGCAGCTATACAGGCAGCAAAAGACAAGAAATTAAGGAGTGGATAAGTTCAGTGGCACAAGCACAATTGCAGAAGCTACCTGTCATATCTATATATAGCAAAGCTGCCAGAGAGCACTGCCAAGCAGGTGGAATGATCAAGCAACAACCCTTTCACAGAGGTAATGTCCCTGTAATTGTTTTCTAGTTTAGCTTTCAACTAAGCTGCATCTCCCAGGTGCCTGCTATAAATCTGACTGTAATGAGACACTGGAATGCTCTGTTGGCATCAGCAGATTACAGCTCCTAATTTCCTAGGCAGTGCCTGGCCCCAAAATAGATCACATACTGTGTTCCAAAATCTTCATGGATTCTTCCAAAGGCCATTAAAAACATCAGGAAACCTACTTTAAACCAGGACAGATCCCCAAAAGGTCACTGCTAACACACGATGGGAGCCAGCAATGCGAGCTGGCTGATTTTGTGCTGAGTCTGGAGCGAAACGTCCTCATCTCAAGTTCTGCTGGTTCATACCTGCATTGCCAAATCCAGCAGCTCTTTGGAGACGTGCTGGTTGGCACCCTCGAGGTTTCTGACGAGGTCACCAGCGAAGTTGCTGTCCTTGGGGGTCAGCAGAGTGTAGGCCACTCCCTTCTCCCCGGCGCGGCCGGTGCGGCCGATGCGGTGCGTGTGGGTGTCTATGTCCCGAGCCACGTCGTAGTTGATGACAGTCTTGATGGAAGGGATATCCAACCCTCGAGCTGGAAGAAAGAGCAACGTGGTGGGAAGTGTCATTATCCTCAATTAACTCAGAGCAATTGCAGTGGTGGCAGGGTATCACCCTGCTCCGGTCCCATGGGCAAAAGGAATGTCAGCTGCAACCACTTCCTTAAGACACAGCTTTTCTGGTCCCTTCCTCTTAGGATATTCCATGGTTCTTAAAAGCACCTGGAACACAGTGTCCTGCAGGTGCAGAAGCCAACCTGGTTGCCTTCCACTGAAACATGTTTGCCTTTCTGCTGACCCCCACAGCTTGTCTGAGCTGCTTTCCAGAAGGTCACATACCTGCCACATCAGTAGCTACCAAGATGGGGATCCCCTTTTTCTTGAATTCTGAAATGACTTTATTCCTCTCGCTCTGGTCCATGTCCCCATGAAGCAGCCCCAGGTTATGATCCTCCTGCTTGAGGTTATTGGCCAGTTCCTCTGCGTTGGCTTTCTTGGTGACAAAGAGGAGGACGCTCCCGGAGGACGTGAACTCCACGAGGCGCCGCGTCAGCCAGTTCCACTTGCTGGGCCCAGAGGGGAAAATCTCCACAATCTGAGTGACATCTTCATTTGCCTAAGAGGAGAAATGTCCTCAGAGTCAGCAAAGTGGGAGGAATACACAGACTTCCCAAAAACTCTGCCTGACAAGTAATACAGTGCAGTGCAGCTTACAGCACTACCTGCAAGTTTCTCTGAAAGATTTGATTTTTATATATTTTATTATCATTTCAAGGATGATGCTCTCACTACACAGTAATAGTTTAGATCCATGAATAGAGGCCCTGTGATTGAGCTGAGAAAGCTGGTGCTTTTCTTAAGCAAAATCAAGGAAAAATTCTCCCAGAAAGAAGGGGCTTCCAGCAGTAATTTTTTTGTTATAAAGGGACCCGATGTAAAAACCAAAAAATACAGAGAACTGATTAAAAGAAGGATGTTCTGAAGGCATCTCGTGAAATTTCTCAACAGTTTCAATATATTAGTAGCAAAGTTTCTTCCCAGCAAGTTTATATCTGCCCACTTCATCAGCTTCCTACAAGATCCCAGCCTGCTGACAGTTCAGCTGTCACTGTCAAACAAGTGCAGCATCAACATTCCCATGTAAACCACAGGACAGAGATTTTAAGTCTCAAATTCTTCACTGCAGAAGCTGCAATGGCTTTGTTTATGCTTTTGAGAAAAAACTAAAAGATACAACAATTGATTCAGCCTAATAGCAAAAATAAACCACTGCATAACTGTTCTAGTCCTTGATGAAACCTCCCAACACTACAGGAATATTTGTTGGTGGAAAGGTCAATAAGATAAAAATAGAAACCTACAAAACTTTCTATTTTTGCTAAGCACAAATTATTTAAAACTATCAATTAGGATTTTTGCAGTTCAACTTAAATTTCAGAGAACAGAAACAGAACAATTCTTTGCTCTGTGTGTCTCCCAAGTATCATGGAATTACCTCTCCAATGTCTCCTTGCACAACCCGAATTGGGTCGATCAGAATATCCCGGGCCAATTTCTCAATCTTCTTACGGAACGTGGCGCTGAACAAGAGGGCTGGAAGAGAAACAGGCTTCAAACTCCTTGAAGTAGAAACTTCCTTTCAGAACAGTGAAAACACTGCACAGATGTTGTGAAGGAGGACCTGGATTCCTGAGGGTCAGTGAACTGAAGCTGAGGTTTTATGGGTTCCAATGGGAATTACCAACCACTGTTAGAATACCACAAAGTGGAAACACATTTCATGACATCTGAAATATTGGTAATAAGGGGCACTGCTGTGAACTTTCTCTCATGGCAGCTCAGAACACTGAATTTCAAGGCATATGAACATGAATGCAGCTAATCATCTTTGGTCTGAGTGCAGTCAGTGGAGGGATTACAGAGAGATGAAGTGAATGCCCACATGTCACAACTGCTCCCTCCTAACAACCCACACTGAGAATAACACCAGTGGACTTTGGCACAAGTCTCCTGGTGTGGCTGTGTCCAGAACTGGAAATCCAAGCTCTGCTCCAGACTCACTGTTTACTCACTCTGTCTGTCAGGACGTACGTGGCTTGCGATTGATCTGACCTGATATTCTGCAAAAGAGAAGAAATGCTCTAATCAACCCTGTACGCTCATTATTTAGAAAAATTAAGAAAAAATGCAGTTTCATTGCTTTATTTAACATATAATCACAGAGAGAATGTGTACTTCTCACTCACTATTGAATTTTACAGACCCCCCCCCTAAGCTGGGACTGGGCACCACTGCTTTCCAAAATAGTGATTTTGGTTCAATACATACCAAACCCCATATCAAACATTCTGTCAGCTTCATCGAACACCAGGTAAGTGACTCTCTGCAGGTTTGTAGCTTTCTTTTTCACATGATCAATCAAACGACCCTAGTAAGAAAATAAAGCACCTTTAAAAACATGTTAATATATACAACCACCTAGCTGCTTTTCATCCTGACTCACCAGCGACTCAGAACAGAAAACATCTCAAGGCTTCAGTCTAGAATTAAGTGTCAATATTCACATCATAGGAACAGATTCTTACAACTTTTTTTCAAGTTGAAATGTGCAAAACCCTGGGTTTGGTGCTCACAGGTACTTACTGGTGTGCAGACCACAATCTCTGCCCCCTCCTGCAGGGCCTTGGCTTGCTCCCACATGCTCCCTCCTCCGTACACGGCCACGGAGCGCAGGTTATAGGCCTTGCCAAAGCGCTTGCACTCCGAGTGGATCTGAGGATGTGACACAAACACAGCACAGCTCACATCAGACACCTCTGAGACAACACTCCTACCCTGGAAATGCACCACGGCTCCTCAAATGCAGTCTTCAGCGGCTGAGTTAATGAAATGATTCTGAACTCCTCAGGGGTGAATACTTGGACACGTGTGGATCATTTCCAGTAACTTGAGAAACTTATTTAGGCATCCAATAATAATTTAGCCTGCAGGCTCTATCCTTTTGAACATACAATTTGTCACTTTGCATCTACAGCATTCTTATACCTAAAAATAATAAAGGAACGCTGCAAAAAATTAAAATTTTAGGTTTGTCATGATCCTTCAAGAAAACAATGGTCGGAAAGAGCTGTGAGATGGAGCCAGGCTACTCATGCACAAAGTAGTATTTTCAAATGCCTTCCTGAAGTTCTCTGATCTAATTTTTGCCAAGAATTTTTGCCTTCTTCTTCAAGCAGACTGGCTGGAACATACAGGAATGCTACACACCTGCTGGCAGAGCTCCCTGGTTGGGCAGACGATCACTGCAATGGGACCATCCCCAGGCTCAAGCTCCTTCTGATCCATGATGTGGATCAGCATGGGCCAGATGAAGGCAGCTGTTTTCCCACTTCCAGTCTTGGCTATCCCAATCATGTCTCTGCCACTTAGTGCCACTGGAACACCCTAAAAAGAAGGAGATTCTAAGCCCACATAATGCCCCCCATAGCACATCCTTGTACAGGAAAACTCAGGTAATGAGGAAAACCCACAACAAAAAAACCCCTGAACTTTTCATACATTTCTCTAGGCAAGAGACATCACTTGAATGCTTTTCATTCACCAAAAAAAGAATGGAAAAGGAATATGGATATACTTACAGTGGTCATTTAACAACAAAAAAGTGGGTAAACTTCTATCTAAAAAAATAAAGCTATTTTTCTAGAAAAACCCACTCTGTAGGCAACTAGAATTGCATTTGTCACATCCTCATGTGGATGAGGGAGCTTTGCACGTGTTCTTTTTGTCCTCTTTACAAGTATGAGAAGTAACAACACTCACCTGACATTGTATTGGAGTGGGTTGGGTATACTCAGATTTCCTAATCTGATGCATAAGTTGCTCATCAAACCCAAAATGAGCAAAACTACTGCCAGGCCTTGGAGGAGCAGCCCCAGACACCTTGAAAAGAGAAAAAGATTTTTGTTCATGAACAGTGAGAGAAAAACAAAGAGCAATCTGTAAGAAAAAAAAAAGGGTCTCTCTGCCTCTGAAAAATTACTTTTTGAGTGGACACTGAATTTTATTGGGTACAAATTCCAGATGTGTTGTGTAAATAAGACTTGCAGGTATAAAAATTTAATTATCTGTTAATCACATGAGCTACTAAACATTGTTTTTACCTTCTTGTGTTTAACTGGTGTTCTACCCCAAATAATTCCCTTCACAGAAGGTCACCCCACTAACATGTCACAAATGGTGAAGAAGTAACTTCTGCATCTATTTCCAGTTTTAACTCTTAGCTCTGGAGGTCTTTAGTCCAAGCAGCATTCCTCACTGCCCACTTTCACAAATCCATAGGAGATTTCCAAGAAATCAACATCACTACAGGTGTCTGAGAGGTTTAGATTCAAAAAAATGGAGATCCCTGTGAAAATCTTCATTAAAACCAAGAGAGTCCAAAAATGAAAGGGAGTTAAAAGCTGCTGGGAGGGCAGTTTTGTGACCAGCTTACCCGGAGATTCAGCTTATGCCGCAACTCCACCACTTGCTGCGGGGTCAGGCTGGTGATCTCCTCATGCTCATCATAGAAATTTTTCTCAAATGGTGGGTATTCAATCTGTAATGTAATTAATTATTCAGTTAGTCCAGACTCAAGATTCCTTTTTTTTCTGAAGTTCTTACTTGTCTGCCAGAACATTTGCATAAATGAAGCCATTTCAAGGACCTTTAATATGACTTACCTAAGAAACACTGAAATGTTACAGGGGCCTCCCTCAGCTCCTGCTTTCTGGAATGCCTCAAACAGAACAGAACAGAATTCCCTCCTACCTCTGAATGGTCAATAGGTGGAAGAGGATCAATGATTTTCTTGGATGGTGCAATTGGATTCCCATCACTATCATACTCCAGGTTATCCTCTTCCTCCTCTTGCACCACGCCAGCAGTGGGGTTCTCAGCCATGTAGCGAAAGTAGGCTTCCTGCAGCAAAACAGATCAGCAAACTCACACACAATAGGATGCAAAAGTGCTACTGTTTGTTGAAGTGATGTATGTGCTAAGTGGCTGTTTGCTTTCACAGCCACCACTGAGGAAAAAGGTAACTAGGTTCACTAGAACAGATTCTTCTAACAAACACCAACAGATACATCCTGAAGGACAAGAAGTACAAATGAAGAAAACAACTCCAGTGTCACCTACACCACCAGATGCTCCTAAGAAACAAACTACTCTTGTGTCTGCTTAACAACTTCTTCCACCAAGTCTTGTTATGTTTAACAACAGAAGGATCTATTCTTATTTCCACATGAACAAAGCACAAAACACTGTAGGTTTCTAACCAGAAAACACATTGTTACTCAGCATATGATGTTGATTTTTTTAAACACGCTGTGCCAAAGATAGTTTCTTTACTTCCCCTAACTAGACTTTAGGAAATGAAAATATATCTATTTTTCATTGAGAGAGTCGACAACAAAAGTGAAAGAAAATATTTCTGAATAGTCCTTCAAGACAAGCCTGAGTTAAGACACTGTCACCCTGTCACGTGCCATCCTCACAGCTCACAAAGATGTTTGTGTCTCTCAGATTCTTGTTGGCACACCAGTGTGAGACTTTCTTATAGAGAAAACACCAGTCTCGCTTGACTTGAAGCAAGTATTTAAGATCAGATTTGTAAGGCAAGGCTCAATTACAAATATACATAAATACTCATCTGGCTTTTCCATTTTCCTGGCCAATTATCCCTCGGTCACAGAGCTACACACACAATACACTTGAACAACAGCTGTCCCCTCACCACACTGGGAGCAGAGGCCTCAAGGCCAGACAACCCTGCCAAGCTCTGCATTAATGCAAGTAACACAAGAGTTAGTAACTACAACTCAGTAGGAAGGTACATTTTGAAATTGAGGCTTTTCTCTTTATTATTTCTGCTACAGTGGTGCTTATAAACCTCAGTTACTGGAGCTTCTGTGAAAATAGGGATCAAAAAGCCCGATTCTTGCCCTGAACAGACCCCACATTTCACTGCAAAGAGCCTCCACAGTCTAACAGCCTCTCCCTGGTGTCCCCTGGAGCTGATTGTGCTAACCACAGTGTGTAAGATCCTCAGACACTGAACAACCTGCACAGGAAGCTGAAGTTCAAACTGACCAAAAAAAAATCTTCTTCAATGAATGCAATTGTCTAATATTCTTCTTAAAACACCTAGAAAGGTAGAGGCAGCAGGGTAACCACTACAGCTTCCTGCTGAATTGTCTGGATACTGTGCATGATATTGGAATTTTGTTTGTCCCTAGTAGTTACATGTTTGGAGAGGGAAAGTTAAAAAATACAAAACAACAAAAAAGAAGATAGAAAGACTGCATAGGAACTCACTTGGTCATCTTCCTCTTCAATGTCATCTCGAATACCCCTGGAAAAACAAGCGGAGAAAAAACTTCCCTGCAAGTGTTCCACAGACTCAGCTCAATAGTTTCATTTGATTAGTGCTGAGCTCCAGATTTCAAGGAGGACACAACACTATCAACTTGGCAACATTTATATTCCCAACCCATGGAGTTTTCATATCTGGTGCCAGCCATAGCAGTGACCCTGCAAAGACTTCTCTTTACTTCTAGAACTGAGACTGAAAGGTTAGGATTCCATCTTCCCAGCAGAAGCCACATCAAAGATCATCCTGGTCTAAGCTCTTGATGCTACAGAAGTCCCATAACTGAAGAGGAATATGAGCCAGGAAGTGCAAATCCAGTTCAGAACTTCCCCAGGTGGTGATTTGGATCCAGTGTTCTGTGTCAGGACCATGTATAATCTGATCAACCCCATGCAATGTAACTTCTACCAAGATATGTGACATTTCTATCAAGAATCACCAGCATAATTATTTTCCTTGGTCAAAACAAATAAGCTGCACCAATTTAAACTGTTTTAAACTCCAAATTTAGCACCCAAATTGTCATGTGCTACATTAAACCTATAAGCTTTAATGTCTAAAAATCTAGTCCAAGTTTAGAAGAGTCTCCAGTACTCCAGGTACAGCAGTACTGAGCTATTTTGCTCATATAAATGCAATTTTAATCTAAACCATTCTGATCTCTCCAAGGGTGTGGGAAGCAGAAAAACTATCCAGGCTGATCTGGAAAGTGGCAGGAGTACACCATGCTGCCCCGATTTCTGTGGCCTAGAAAGGCTTCTTGTGTGGGCTAACTCTCAGTGTTGTTGCAGTTTGCCACAGCATGCTGCCATGGATTCTTCCCTATTATCCCATTTTTTCAGCACAATTCATTACCCACAAGATCTCATGCACAGGTTAATGATGTTTAATAGGTATTGCTGTACTGCCTAATGAACAACCATCATCAACAAAATGCACTGGAATTCTCTGAGCACCATACAAGACAAAGGCAGGGATGAGAATGATAAAAGAGAACTTACTTAACGTTCTTTTTCTCTTTGTCTTTATCTTCAAGTCTCTTCATGTCTCGAGCAGCTTGATCCTAGCAGGTCATAAAATTGTCACATGTTAAAAAGACCAAGATGGTAAAACATGGAAAGGAAAAACGTTCCTGAGTGATAGAGCATTATGTTACAGAGACAACACTTCTTGGACTCAACTTTGTCCTGTTCTGCATCTGACTATGCTAAATAAATTCTCCTACTAGTACCTTTGAATTTATGTATTACTCTAAGCTCCTGACAGTGTTATTGAAAAAATAAATTCTCCATATTCCTCCTGAATCCAACTAATAACAGAACTGTAGCTAAGAAGCAGCTAATCATAAATACAAACAATTTCCATTTAGGTAGTGAAAAATGCACAAAACCTTAGTTTGATATCCAGAGACAAGCAGAGCTCTATGTTGTATTGTTCTGATATCCTCAAAGCAGTTAAACAGTTATTGTCATATCCACTCCCTGTCTATCTAATCCATTCTTGAGGTCTAACCAACACCATCCTGCATAAACCCCAGAAGTTAAGTGGCATTTTGACTGCAGCTGCCCAAGCCCTGAGTGACATTTGCTGCCCCTGACTGCACACAGGTACAGCCACAGCAATAAACATCCCCTGAGCTGGCTCTTGCCTCCACTTCAGCCATGAATGCCTCCAGAGGATCATCATCGCTGTCAGAGTCGGCTGATTTGGAATGGAACTGCTGCCGAGTGGGGGAATTCTCTGCAGGAATGTAGGGCAATTCCACATTGCTGGAATCTTCCTCTTCATCCTCAAAGTACCTGAAAAAAAATAAATTAACAGCTCAGTCAGCACATAGTTTACAGCACTGTGCTGTCTTTCATGGTTTCTGGTTGAGTCAAAGTACCCACATAGATAACAGAAGTCAGTATGGACACAAGAGAAGATGCTAAGGTTTATTTATTTACAATTATTCATGTTAAAAGTTCAAAGTGATGGCAGAGCAACTATCATAAAACCAAGTCTCTCTTCATCTTTCTTGTAGGCTCCCTTCAGGTACTGGAAGGCCACAATTAGGTCAGGCCCAAACTTCTCCAGACTGAACAATCCCAACTTTCTCAGCCTTTTTTATACATTTATGCAGCCAAGAGAAGGTTAGTAAAGAACTGTGGAGATCAATGCATTCCTGTGCAAAAGACAAATTTGTCCTGCTTGGCCTCAACTCTGAGAACAACATAGAGTGAATAAAATACATTTTCAAGAGGGGAAAGCTGGAGGAGGAAAGCTTCTGCAGGCTACTGTAGTACTTCACATTCTTCTAAGTATATTATTACATATTTATATAAACGTCACAGATACTTCCCCAGTGTCAGAAACGTGAAAACATTAAAATCTAGAGCTCCATAAACACGAGAAGTGACTGCACTTACGCATTCTCCTCATCAAAATTGGCTCGCTTTGACCCAATTTTGTAGAAGGAAGGCAGCTGAGGAGGCCCCGATTTCGCAAACGCTGCCGAGGACCCGGCGGTGCCAAAAGCACTGTGGGACTGCTGAGACAGCTTGGGCTCCTCTTTCTTGCCAGGTGTTATGGCAAATCCACCAAACCCAAAGCCTCTCTTGGTACCAGGTCCACCTTTATTCCAATTCATGATGTCCTCAATGTACCTGTTAAAACGAGAAAAGACAAATTAACGCCCTTTCTGCTTCAGGCAGTTATAGGTAATTGTCATGATTTTTCTTGTTCGTTGATCACTTCAGTGATGCAGGGATTTGTGGAACTCTGAGTGACAAGAGTTTAATCTGTTTCCCAAAAAGGATGGGGCTGCGCTCTTTTGTCAGCATGAACATACCCACAGTTCCAAAGAAGAATAAAAACAAAGTGGTTGTTTTCCAGAACAGGTAATCCTTCAAGGATTACTTAAACACTTTTAAGATGTTACCTGTCCTGTTTGCAATCTAAGACAAACAAACCCAAGGCCAGAACTTTGAACATCAGGAGGAACAAGAGATGCAAAGGCAGCTCAGTGCATATTTTGCATGTCCACATTGTCCCATCTGTAAGTGTTTCATGGCTTGTCAAAACCTCACTCCTGCAACCCAGCAACCTCCAGAGAAATGGGCCAAGAGCAGCACAAGGCTTCAAGTGAGCACAGGCACATCTCTGCCAAAAGCCAACTCCCTTTGCCTCTCAAGACAGCACCTTCAGACATAGAGCTCTCTATATTATACATAAACATATTTATATGCTCTCCAATCTCTGTTTTTCCAACAATATTTTAAACACTCCACATAACAGTGTCTGCCCAGAACTTGATTTTCTAAGATGAAGACTGAACTGATACATTAATATTTACAGTTTCTATTCTTGAATCATTTCATTATCTCCATGGTCAAGCAAATCATACCTTTAAGGCAGGAAAGAGAGCAAGACACCCATTGCTTTCCAATGCATTATAATTAGCTGTCCAAAGGCTACAAGTCTTATTAAACAAATCCTCACACTGAGAATCTTCAACGAGATCAGAACTCACTGGCAAAAAAAAAAACTTCAAGGTAAATAGTGCTGCAGGTCCCTGTGCTGAACATTTACCAGCTTGGGGCTTGCTCAATAAATCTCGAGTTGAGACCAAAGCTCAGTAACAGATTTTGGGGGAAACTCTGCTGTTCAGCTCTCCACAGCAGCAGCTGACCATGGAGTCCTGTTTTCCCTTTTGTCCTGACACACCCTGTAGCTTTTACACCTGCAGATCCGTGGCACTGGGACATCAAAACATACAATAAAGGGGTGAGAGGTGGAACTGCATTTCTGCTGTGACAGCACAGTGGGAATCTTTGAAAACTGTTAAGTTAAAATCTGATTTTAAGAATTCTTCCTCACTGTACTTATTCACCGTTTCCCTTCTTCAGCTACCTCAAAAAATAAGGAAGACCGCTTTTTTATTGCGATACAAAAGCAAAAGTACAAAACATGGTCAGTTCGCCCACTCGCCAGCAGCCAGCGAACAGGGAGAGGTTCCCACAGGACGCAGAGACCGCAGGAGAACTCCTGAGGCTTCGCTGCCCTGTGGCCGCCGTTCCGCGGGAGGAAACTCGCAGGGCACGGACCCTGCCTGCGGCGCCCGAGATCCGCAGGCACGGCCGCGATGCGCCTCAGCCGCTCCCGTTCCAAGAGGGAAGGGCGGAGGGACCCCCGCCCGCCGAGATCGCCCTGCCCAGGGCACGGCAGGGACCAGGGCCGAGGGGGAACAGAGGCCGCGAGCAGGAGCTGTCCCGGCACACCGGGCCCAGCGCGGGGCCCTTCCCGCCCGCGGAACCGCGGTGCGGGGCAGGCCCTTTGTGCGGGGCAGGCCCGGGCTGCCCGCGCCCGCTCCAGGCCGCGGCTACGGCGGGTCCCGCCCGCGAGAGGCCCCGCAGGCTGGCGGGGGAGCATCCGCCGCCGTGCCCGGCGCGACCCGGCCTCGCTCCCCTCCCTCACCCCTCAGCCCCCCTCACTCACCAGCAGCCCCGCAGCCGCTGCCGCCACTTCCCCGGTTACCGGGGCGGGGGGTGGAGACGCGACGCACCGACGTGCCCACGCACCGTGCGTGAGTGACGCGCGGCGGCCGCGCGTCCCCCGGCGCACGCGCACCGCCCGCAGGTGAAGCAGCGGGGAGTGAGGGCGCTGGGACCGGGCAAAAGCGGGAGCGGGAAAAACGGGAGCGAAACCGACAGAGGGTAACGTCACCGGCGGCCCCAGGACTGCGCTGGTTCCCGGGCGGTTCCTGCTTGGTTCTCGGGTGGTTTCCGCGCCGCAGGGCTGTGCTCACCCTTCACCTCCCCCGCCTACGCGTGTGTACCGCACACCCCCGCACATGCGGCGGGGCCCGCACTGCGCAGGCGCCCCGGTACGGCGGGCGCGGAGCGAAGCGGAGCGGAGGGCGGGGGCCGGGCCCGTGACTCAGGTAACGAGGTCCTGGCCCCCGCGGCCCCGCCGGATGGGACACCCCGCTCCCACCTCCCCGGGCGGCCAGGCGGGGCTCGCTCCCTCCGGGAGTTCGGTACCGGCAGGGTCCCGGGAGGGGCAGCCTGGCGCGGAGGGCACCGGGCGTGCGCGGCCTGTGCTGCGCCCCGCGGGGCCGGGGGTTTGGGCACCGCCCCGGGGGTGTGAGAGGAGCCGCGCCCAGGGGCGGCAGATCGCTGATTTTATCTTTTTAACCTTGACTCGTGTTCCGGGAAGGAGCTGGGAGCGTTCCCGGAGCGGCGGGATAACGAACACCTACGGTGGTGTCCCCGCTTCGGGAGGGGATCACGGTGAGGGCCCGACCTGCTGCTTCTCCAAAATCTGCCACCGAGCTCGGGTCTAGGCTCGAGATCTGTTGAGCAAGCCCCACGCTGGTGAACGTTCAGCACAGGGAGCAGCAGCAGCAGCAGTGTTTGCCTTCGGATTGTTTGGAGTAGTTTCTTTTGCCGGTGGGGTCTGGGCAGCCGGTGTGGAGATCGGTGAATGAATCGTTTCCTCTCGCAAGGGAAAGTCGGTGGCGTGTAGGTCATGGAGGGCTTGCCGAGGATATTCTCCTTCCTGGAATTTGTACTTGGAACCCATTCTGACAGATTGCTGACCTAAGGGGGTGCTCCAGCTCTCACCCACCTCTGGTTCAACTGTATCCTTCAAATTGGCTGCAGAAGTTTGTTTTGCATTAAGCTATTTGGAGTTATTGGATCTTCTGAAGGTGGATGTGCTCAAATAGTCTTGGAATTCTTACTGTGAAACGTTAGAATTTGGTCAAGCAGGTGGTTCTGTCGTCCTGTTGTTTTTAACAGAGTGCAAATTCTGTCCTGTTGAAATAGTATTTTGGGGATTTTTTTTTTTTCCTGCTTAAATTCACATAAAATGTGAGGTTCTCACACAATGCTCTAAAGTCCTGGGCTCAGCCTTGCTCAACTTTCCATCCTGATTAAGGTTCTGTGACCATGTTCTGTGCCGGTTTTTGCTGGAGTGAGGAGTGTTTGACAAAGGTGTTTATTTTAGTCGTCCTTGTCATTCATAGCAGTGGGTTCCCTGCGTGAGGCACTCAGAGGAATGCTGGTCAAATTTAGAAACAAATCATTTCTATTCTAAGTTTGTGAGAGAACACTCTGATTAACATTCAGGTTTCCACTCGGATCTGGTTGCGGGAGGGAGTAAAATGAGCCTGACAGCAGAACCTGGTGCAGCTGATCCTCTGTGCCTGGTTGTGAAGTGCAGCTGGGGGGTTTTGTTGCTGCCTTTTTTGGACTTTGGAGAAAGTGTCCCAGCCTGAAGGGGAGATTGGGACTGTTTTAAACTGAAGCAGAAGATACAGGAAGCTGAGGGCAAAACAAGGTGAACTGACAAACTCTGCAGGTTTCTGGCCGATGTAGGGAGAGCTCTGGTCTTGTGAGCCCCAGTTTACTCCTTTGTTCTGGGGAGCAGTGCAATATCTGTCCTCTTCCTTTTTTTCTCTTTTTTTTGGCACAGCTTCCAGCAAAAGGTCTTTGTCTTTATGCAGAAATCATGATGAGACACTGTGAGACTTAGTTCTGAGTGTGCAGCCTAGAAAATCACAGAGGAGCACTTTTGGATTAACAGAGGCTCTCAGAGCATTGCTGATTGAATGAATCAAATACATTTTAAGATTTACTGCTGCTGTTACACATTCAATGCTCTGACTGTGCCTAATTTCTAGTTAATAACAAGTGTAGAACAGAATGTGGTTCTTGGAAGTGAGCTGGCAGAGCTGACTGGGAGATGCTATTGGAGGGTCAGTTTTGTAGCAGAACATCCCTGCTTTCCATCTCAGCTCATTTGAACAGTGTGGCCAAATGTGAATTTGCTGCTGCCACAAGCAACAGAGTCCAGAACCTCTCCCTCAGAGTTATTTTGTTCTTGTACCAGTAGTCGCTTTCTTTATAGAGAAGATGGCAAGATCAGACAGGGGTTTATTTCTCTCTGGTCTGACTTGTAGTGTTTTCAAATTGTGCATTTTGTGTTGGTGGTTACTGGAGGTGTGATGTAAAAGAATTGACAAGGACTTTTTGCAATGATTGGGTTTTTTTTCAGTGAAAATGAAGAATTTATATATTTTCATTGCTGTCCTGTTCATCCCATGGAGCTTTTCTTTGGCAAAGTATGATGAATTTGAGGATGGAGATGACATTATGGAATATGATGATAATGACTTTGCCGAATTTGAAGATGTGAGTGAAGATACAGTCACAGAGTCTCCTCAGAGGATCATCACTACAGAAGATGATGAAGAAGAAGCCACTGTAGAGCTTGAAGGTCAGGATGAAAATCAGGAAGACTTTGATGATGCAGACACACAGGTAAGGCCTTGCTTCCTTCCTCAATGTATTTCCTAATAGTGTCTCTGCACCTTTCTTTCTCTTTCTGGATTTTACTTGCTGAGCTTTGGATTTTCATGCTGTTTGTGATTTCATCCTTCAGGAAGGTGACACCGAGAGTGAACCATACGATGATGAGGAGTTTGAAGGGTATGAAGAGAAACCAGATGCGTCTCATAGCAAAAATAAAGACCCCATAACAATAGTTAATGTAGGTATAACTGTTGATCCAGTTTCTGTTTGGAGTTTCATCACTTACTTTGTTAAGACAGTGTGCCAGGAATGTCACTGGGGTACTGAGCAATGAACACAGTGTGTTTTAACTTGTTTGTCAATTTAGTGTCAGATTAGAACTTGTCACCTCTGTTGGTTTCTTAAGCCAATCTCTGCCTGCCCTGCATCACCTTTTTGCCTCCCAAAATAGTCTTTCACAGAATGATCAGGTACTCAAGGTCTGTATTTTTATTACCCTTGAGATCTCTTTTTAGGTATTATAGCTGACCTTGGCAGTGAAAATTAAGGTTTGGGTACTTTTATGGCTCAAGGGTGGTACAGTGATAGCAGAATGGCTAATTAGCCTCTGAAGTGGCAAGGTCAGGAAGATTTCCCTGCTGCCCCATGGAGTCTGTGGCTCTTGCTGGCACCCTGAGAATGCTCCTGGGCACTGGGTATTACTTTGGATTTGCAGAGAAGTTACAGGATGATCAGATAATGCTGTGATGGGCAGGGTATCCAGCTCAAATGAATTGAAGTGCTGGGCTGTTTACTCTGAGGGATGTGTGCTTGCCCAGGCTCACTTGGAAGTGAGTACTCTTTTTGTATTAAGCAGGTATTTTGGGAATGCTGTTATCAGTTGTTTCCTGTATGATTACTGTGCCCCAGTAAGCCAAGTGCATTATGTAGGCTTAGCTCTCTCCTGTTGCCTTTGTGGAGCTTTTTGCTGTGTTGGGGATGGAACTTCTCCACTACTCTGTGTTTCCCAAATTTTTGTGTGTATAAAATTCGCTTGTTCAACATGTAAACCACAGTTTCTGTTCCCTTACACAGGTCCCTGCTCACCTTCAAAACAGCTGGGAGAGTTATTACATGGAGATCCTGATGGTAACAGGTCTCCTGGCTTACATCATGAACTACATCATTGGGAAGAACAAAAACAACCGCCTGGCTCATGCTTGGTTCAACACTCACAGGGAGCTGCTAGAAAGTAACTTTGCTCTTGTTGGTGAGTTCCATAATGACAAGGATCCAGTTTTAGCATTTGAATAAAGCTGGGTTTAGACTGGCATTTAGGCTGTAGAGAATCCTTCTCTGTACTGTGGTATCATGAGCTGTAAGCCTTCTGCTGAGCTATGGTGTCTCAATTTGTGAGTTTAGATTGCAGTTCTCTTTCACTGTTGTTTTCCTCAGGGGATGATGGCACTAATAAAGAAGCTACAAGCACTGGGAAACTAAATCAAGAAAATGAACACATATATAACTTGTGGTGCTCTGGAAGAGTGTGCTGTGAAGGAATGCTCATCCAGTTAAAGGTAAGAATGAGAGAGTTTGTGGTGCTGTTTTCACCAATTGTCAGGTTCTAGAGGCTTTTCCATTCCTGTGTGAGCAACATGGAATCCCAGCCTGGCAGTTGTGCTCACATTCAGACACAAAGTTCTTAAACACACATGAGGGGAAACAGGAGGTCTGTACAGACCTATATTCTGCCCTTTAAGGTTTGCACCAAAGAGCAAGTGCTTGCAGGAAGAGTATAGAAACAAGAGGTGTAGTGTGAAAAGAGAGAACTGTAGGCTGAAGAGCCCATTTGCCACTTAGAGGGATAAATGGACCAGCAGGAATTCCAAGGAAGTACAGCAAAGACAAATAGCAAGCCCTGCACCTGGGATGGAACAGTCCCACAGTTCATCCTCTGACTTGAGGGAACAAAGCCCTGAGAAACTCCTCCAGTGCAGAAAGCGGGCCTGCTTTTGAACTGTATTGGTCACACAGGGAAAACTCAGGCTAGATATTAGGAAGGAGTGTTTTACTGTTGTCTTTTCAGCCGTTTTCTGTGCTTACCACCTTGTGTTTTTAGTTTCTCAAGAGGCAGGACCTGCTGAATGTCCTGGCGCGGATGATGAGGCCGGCGTCAGACCAAGTGGTGCGTACTCAGCCCTTCAGATTAGCTCTGATAAACTGTTGCATTCCTTCAGTTCTGCTCTGCTGCTTTTGATTGTTCCAGGTGATTTCTGTAGCATTCCATATCTTCCAGTTCAGTAACTGTTGAAACAACCTCAAAGAATTGTTTGTATTTCTTTCCTGCCTGTGAAATGCAAACTGCTGATGACTGGAAGTTGCTTTATCTGTGGATTTTATTGTTCGAGTGGTTTTGTGAGCAGTCTGTCATGACTCAAGACATCATCTTGATAAAAAGTGGTTTTACAATCTGAAATACTCAGTGATTGTTCATCTGTCTGTTCAGTCTGCCTGAACAGGACTGCTTAAACCCATATGTTGGTGTGCATATTGTATTCTTAATGTTACTTTTTGCCTTCCCCCTTGCTCTTAGAGAGCATAAGTGCCAAGAGAGGTTAAATTTAGAAGAACAGTGACAGTGTGTACTGTGAATACTCTTCCCACGCATCTATAATTGTATTTACTTATACCAAAATATTTTATTGCAATTTATTTTTACAACTCTTCTGTTCTAGTCATTGCCATTGCAGCATAATACTGAATGGTGTGCTCAGTCTAATTAAAAAGCTTCCTTACTTTAAGACACACTGAAAATCTTTAAATCAACCACCTTTTGTCCTTGCTAGTCCTTGTTCTTAGGAATCAAATATCAGACAAACATTTAAATCTGACCAGGGCTAATAACATTCTGTTTCACAGCAAATAAAAGTGACAATGAATGATGAAGATATGGACACGTATGTCTTTGCTGTTGGAACCAGAAAAGCACTGGTGAGACTTCAGAAAGAGATGCAGGACCTGGTATGTACATGCACATTGATAAATAATAGCATATAAGAATTCCCTTGGCAACAGCTGATTGACCTGTTGGAATTTGTGAGGAAAAGACATTTCCATCTATAGATAAAAGTCTAATGGAATCAAACATCAGAAGTGCTCCCCTCTGTCAGACCTGCAGGGAAAGAGGCAGTGCAAAGCAGTTTATACTTTTTATTTTGGTGTATGGTTGGTCTAAGAGAGGCTGCAGAATGTTGTTAGCATACACGGGTGTCACTTCACCTCATTTAATTTGCACAAAAGACATCTTCAAAGATTGAAAAGTAAACTTAATTAGTGATATGTGGTGTGGAAAATTTAGGTTTAAGTCATCTGTTTTTACATGACCTGAAATTAAAACTTTCCATATGTTCAAGCCATGAAAAGAACTGCAGAGCTTGCAAAGAATCCAGTGATAACAAGCAATGCTTTGCAAATCTTTTCTTTCAAGTAGCAGCATGAAGTGTGGTTGGTAGGATGCCAGGTTTTATTCTGTTATCAAACAATGTAAGCAAAATGCCTTAATCCACTTTGAACACTCCAGTATATATACACTAGATATTTTTTAGTTTTATCTTCTTCCTTAAAGTGCTGAGTTCCTGAGGAAAATACTAGCCTAAAGACTGTTGATGCTGTGTATTTTACATTGTTTGAAATGTCCCCTGCCAGGATGAGTGAGTGTATTTTTTGTTGTTTCTTTTCAGGTACTTTTAGAGGTTCCACTCTTCGAGGACAGTTCAGTCTGATAAGATACTTACAGGCTTGTGTTTATTTTTCTTTTGCTTTGTTCTCTTTGAAACAGAGTGAGTTCTGCAGTGATAAACCTAAGTCTGGTGCAAAATATGGGCTTCCAGATTCGCTGGCTATCTTGTCAGAGATGGGAGAGGTCACGGAGGGAATGATGGATGCTAAGGTAAACTTGAATGAATTAATAAAAAAATACTCCTTGGTAATCCTGGCATTTACAACTTGCATGCTCTAAAAAAGTTAAAAGGAAAAGTTAAAGGGGAAAGTTCACATCTTTTTCAGTGTCACTGTGGCAAGCTGGGCACAGCAATTTCCTGAGTGATATGTAGAATTGTAGAACGGTTTTGGTTGGAAGGGACCTTAAAAATCATCCAGTTCCCATGGGAAGGGAACCTGGCAAGCCCCTGTGGTGTGGGTAGGCTGCAGCTGGACTGGTGTTGGAAAAAACTAACCCCCATTTCTCTTTCAGATGATCCATTTCCTCACACACTACGCTGACAAGATTGACTCTGTCCAATTCTCGGACCAGTTCTCCGGTCCAAAACTTATGCAAGAGTACGTATAAAGGCTGAGCTCTGTTCAAGCTGATCCTCAGCTGTGCCTCAGCAATTCACAGGCAGCATCTCTGCTGTTTTCCTGAGCCTCTTAGTCCAGAGGTGCTTTCAGGGGCTGCTTCAGAATTGCCAAGTGGTGGGTGATGTGTCTTACCTGAATTACCACGTAGATTTTTGCTGTGTGCATTTATTATGCTCACAGGTGTAAAAATAAATGAACATAAAGGAACATATTTTGATTTAATTATAAGACAGCTTAAGTGTATACCTCGTGCTAAAATTGTGGAGAATCTGTGAAATATAGGCCTGAGATTTTCATTTTAGAATACTGTGGGATTTTGGGCAGTGAGTACTTAAACTCTTGAGAAAATATTTTGTTCTTCTAAAATATTTAGAGATCTTTAGTGGTATAAACAAGGGGGGGTGTGAAGCTGAATGTAATTCAAAATATACAGGCTGCCTTAGTGCTCACATGCCCTTTTTACAGTCAGAGGGGCTGGTGCTGTATGGTTTCATACTCATGCCTTTTCTCTGCAGGCTTTTGGGTAAAACACTTCAGGAATCTGAATAGTTTGAAACTTAATTTTAAGTTATAGCTAGGCTTTTAATTTTATTTTATTCAAGTGCTTTCCAAGTGTCTTTTTGTTTTTGATGAGGTTTTTTCCCCCCCCCCACTGATATTAGTTACTTTGTATTTTTCTTCACTCCTTCCAAACACTTGTTTCTTTCCTTCAGGGAGGGCCAGCTTACAAAACTGCCTGAAACTAAAAAGACACTTTTGTTTACATTTAATGGTAAGTGAACTGTTGTCTGTGTGTGTCTGGGGGAGTGTGGGGCTTTATTTATGTAAGTGACATGCTCACGATCTGTCACCTGTGGAAGATAATGTGTGATAAGTGACTTCAGTGCATGTAGCAGGATCACTGATTGGTAAAGAGAAGGCAGAAATACACTGAGGGCTGAGCAGCATACTGTCATGATAACAGGAAACTCAGTCTTGCTGTTACTGACCTCAGCTCACACTCCTCTCTTGGGGTGACTTGTTTTTAAACCACAAGCCTTGCAGTTTGAACTTGCACAGGCTCAGTTGGTTTACCCTGGTTTGAAATAAAAGTGGTCTGTTGAGAGAATTCTAGAAGAGTATATCTTCAGATCTCTTCAAAATTCAATCCCATAGCTCCAAATGAAGCTTCCTAAAGAGCAGGATAAGAGCATCTTTATTTCATGAAGAGTGTGAGCCATAAGAGTATCACAGCAAGCAGACAAGTGCTGCCAGGCTGTGTGAATGAACAAGGAACTCTTTATTTCAGTGCCTGGTTCAGGCAACATTTCCCCAAAGGACATGGAGTCTTTGCTGCCTCTGATGAGCATGGTTATCTACTCCATTGATAAAGCAAAGAAATTCCGACTGAACAGAGAAGTAAGTAGAGTCTGTTTTTTTGTTTTCTGAACATTGTATGAAACTGGAACCATTACCACTGGATCCTTATGATTCCTGTATGACTGATAGAGATCCTGCATCCTACCTGTGGGGAAATCACTACAAACCGTGTTTGCTTTTGTCTGTGCAAAGGGTAAACAAAAAGCTGACAAGAACAGGGCTCGGGTGGAAGAGAACTTCCTCAAGCTGACTCACGTGCAGAGACAGGAGGCTGCCCAGTCCCGCCG
Source organism: Horornis vulcanius (assembly GCA_013401035.1). Lineage (NCBI taxonomy): Eukaryota > Metazoa > Chordata > Aves > Passeriformes > Scotocercidae > Horornis > Horornis vulcanius. The sequence continues at coordinate 25,552 of VZUA01051893.1, forward strand.
GGAGGAGAAGAAACGGGCGGAGAAGGAGCGGATCATGAACGAAGAGGATCCCGAGAAGCAGCGTCGGCTGGAGGTGAGGGGGATGTTCACATTGCTACAGGCTGCTGGCAGATCCCTCCTAGGAGATCTCCAGGGCTGCCTCTAGGTATAATAGCAGTGCCAAATTTGATTTCTATTTGCTGGAGGGCAGACAACTGTCAGGGTATTTGCTGCTCCTTTCTGAAATGCATGAAGGCTCCTGGTGAGATGTGAACCCAGGGCTGGAGGGCTTTGTTGTTTGATTCTGAAATGATCTGCTTGTTCCTTGAAGAGATCACCTGTGTTTATTGAGATCCCTGTCCTTGCCTACAGGAAGCTGCTCTGCGGCGTGAGCAGAAGAAGCTTGAGAAGAAGCAGATGAAGATGAAGCAAATCAAAGTGAAAGCCATGTGACTGTGTTGTGAGAAGTGTCTCGGTGCCACAGTGGAATTGTAATTCACAGGGTACAAAGACCTACATAACTCCATAATCCTCTGATTCCTTGAACACTAGTAACCATTAAGAGAAAAGTTCTTGCATTGGTGTTACTTTATTTAAGTATTACAGCAAAATGTGTGGAGAGCTTTGTCTCGGCAGTTCTGTTCCAGGTGGTACAAAGATTAGCTACTTGTCTGTTAAAAAAAAAAACACTTTGCAATATTCTTGAATGCTTTTTGTCATTTGTTCTTTAAAAACAGAAGATTGTAAACCTGTCCATGTGTGCTGGTAACATATTCATGCTTTGGTTTTAAACTTTGGTTTTAGTTTTTGTGAGGGAAAGGGGGAAAAACTTAGGGGGAGGAAAACTGCACAATAAACATTTACTGTGCATTTATTTGCATCAAGGCACAACACTTAGAGCCTTCCATACACAGTATGGATTCTTCAGGGATTTAAGCCCAGTAGAATAGATGTTCTAATAGAAGTAGAAGATTTTTTTATCTTCACTTTTTTTTTTTCACAAAGGCCTGAAGCAGTATTAGGTCACCTGTGGGCATGATTGGCTTATGTGTAAAACATAGAGATGGTTAGAAGCAAGGGAATGGAATACATGGACAGTTTTCTACTTGTGCATTTGGATGCTGCAAATTTAACACAATGTGGAATCTATGATGTCAGCACAGTGTTCCTTCAGGTGTGAGTGCATGGTGAGTTAGCAATTCAACCAGCTTTCCTTCAATATTTTTAACTGTTCAAGTTTGCCTCAACCCCTTCTCTCCTGATCTCAGCAGCTGCTGCCCAGCTCACTTCAGCCAGGAACCAGATCTAGTGGAGTACCTGCAATTCCTGATCTCCCCAAGCCAGTGAAAACGTTTCAGAGGATGTTTGTCCTCTTCATCTGGTCAGTGATCCCTTCAGGGTTTTGAATCTAAATGGGAAGAATGAAGTGAATGCCCTGTGCAAGCACTTCGCTGGGAGAGCTCTGCATTTTATAAATGCTTCTTGTCCAGAAGGCATTTTATTGTTGCTTGTAACAGACTTTTAACAGTTTTGTGGGGAAACAGTGTCCTGCATTTTCTTGTTCAATACTTCGTGGAAACTTGGTTCTGAGGCAATAAGAATTAGCTGCTGTTGAAACAGCAATTGCTTAAACTCCTTGTTCCAGCATGGGATACTTCACCCTGATTGAAATGCAAATGTCTGTAACCTGATACATGCAAATACATTAATTTTATAATGGTTGGTAAAATTATTTAAAACCAAAACTAATGTAGATTATGTGAAATTTTAGCACTATTTAGCTTTAAAGATTAATATGTTATTGTTTCACAGAGTTCTTTGAAAGGAATACTAGTTTGTGCTCTTTTGAGTAAGTGGATGGCTTTCCTGAAGTCCCATCTAGTTGTGGGCCATGGCAGCTAATTTTGTAATACAAACATTCAAATGAACAATCTAATGAAGAGTAAAATATAATTGAAACACTCCTGCTTTACTTGGCTTGTCTCAGTGTTGCTTTCCTTTAGAATCTCAAAGCCTCCTTTGTCCTGGGTGAGTTTGGGTGTAGGTTTTAGACACCAGGAGGAGCTGGTGCAGCCTGTGGTGGAACTGATTCCTGCTGGGGGGGCTGCACGAAGGTGTCTCCCCCTGTGCAGGCTGGGGTGAGATGGAGGATTTGCCCCTGGGGTTTGCATGGCACAGCAGGGGCCCTGCTGGGGGCACAGCCTCCGCCACTCTTTGAGGGACCCACAGAATCACAGATTTGTTTGGAGATCTCCCAGCTGCTCCAACCTGTGACTGATCCCCACCTTGTCACCCAGCCCAGAGCACTGAGTGCACGTCCAGTCGTTCCTTGAACCCCCTCCAGGGTTGGGCTCTCCACCAGCTCCCTGGGCAGCCCCTTCCAATGTTTAAGAAGCCTTTCTGTGAAGAAATTCCTTCTGAATTCCAACCTGAACCTCACTAGCCCAGCCGGAGGCCGTTCCCTCTCCTCCTGTCCCTGTTCCCTGGGAGCAGAGCCCGACCCCCCTGGCTGTCCCCTCCTGGCAGGGAGTTGTGCAGAGCCACAAGGGCCCCCCTGAGCCCCCTTTTCTCCAGGCTGAGCTCCTTTCCCAGCTCCCTTAGCCACTCTTGGGGCTCCAGACACTTCCCAGCTCCATTCCATTCTCTGGACATTCTCCAGCCCCTCAGTATCTTTTTAAAGTGAGGGCATCAGAACACAGCACTTGAGGTGTGGCCTCACCACTGCCTGCCACAGGGGGACAATCCCTGCCCTGGTCCTGCTGACCAGACCATTAGACAAGCCAGCTGCCATGGGCCTTGTTGCCCACCTGGGCTCAAGTTCAGCTGTCTGTCAACAAGCACCCCCAGCTCTTTTCCACTGGGCCTCTTTCCTGCCCCGGCCCGCAGTGATACGCGGCTGGATGTCCAGGACTTGGTGCTGCCGCCTCTGAGAGGCCCAACATGGCGCCGGCTCCTTCCCCGCCACTCGCGGGAGCGCCGGCGGTGACGTCACGCGAATGCGCCCGCGAGTAACGTGTCGGCGTGCTGACGTCACGCGCAGCGTCTCCCGCCGGTGAGCGGCGGCCGCAGCCTGAGGGGTCCGTGAGGGGCCCGTGAGGGGCCGGGGGGGCGGAACGGAGCGGGGACATCGCGGGAGGGCCCCGCACGGGTGAGGGGCCCCGAGGGTTTTCGGGGGTGTCGATACTTTGGGGGGGGGCTCCGAGCAGTTCTTGGCAGAGTTACCGCTCTCCTGGACTGTCCTGGGACTGTCCTGGGACTGCCGGGCCCGGGGGGAGTTCGGGGGTGTCGGTGCTTTGTGAGGGTACCGGGTGGTGCTTACCGGGGATACCGCTCCCCTGGGGCTGTCCCCGGGGCCGGAGGGCCGCGGGTAGTGAGAGCCGCGGGGGTGAGGGCGGCGAGCGGTGCTCGCTGAGGGGGTGACGCGCCCCTTTGCCCGCAGGTGTCCCGCCCTTTCTGCTGCGTGTGTCCCACAGCGGCGGATCCATGTCTTTCCTTGTAAGTAAACCCGAGCGCATTAGGGTGAGTGTTGAAGACCTTCCAGCTTCACTCGTGTTTCGGTAGAACGAGCCTTGCGCTTGTGCAGAGTGGCCGGGCCTGGAGAGCACCTTAAGGGCACGGGAAAACTGATTATAGCGTTGATTACAGGACGTGGGGTCAGTGTGCAACCAGCGCTGGTTAAAAACCCTGCACTAAAGCCTATATTACTCGCACACACATGTATCTCCTTGGGGTGTGGTGCAGAGGGGCTGTAATGGGCTTTGCAGTGAAGAAAAAGGGCCATAATACTGGTTATTTTCAGTCGTTCTTTAAGAAGCAGCTTCCTCACTTGTGTCACAATTTATGGGTTTTTTTTCCCTTCACTTTTCTTGCAAAGCTAAACACAATAGCTTTGTTTGAGTCTGCTTTTCTAAATGAGGAAGTTTGTTGCAGCAGAACCATTTCTAATGCTTTTCAAATGCTATTCTTACATATAAGTTTTGAGTCATCCTCACCTAAAGACTCACTGGTGCTTTCCAGGACCGGCTTCCCATGCACTGAACAACATCAGCTGTTTATTAAATTATTTTGCTAAGTAGCAAAATCTACCATGGGAGTGTTTGTGATTGATGATTTAACTTAATGATCAACACTCTGCACGCTTAAAATCTGCTATTCTATTGTACCCTATGTGTATATGTATATATATGTATATTATTTGAACTGTATTAGACAGTGGTAGAAACACTCCTCTACATAACCTAATGCTTGCTGTGAATTTCAGACATGAATTATGGAAGAGAACAACAACTTTAGGATATTTATGTTCTCATTTTGCATTCAGTCAATAGATATATAACTAAAATATTTGAATTCTCAAAGATACCAGCTCTTTGTAAATAGTGAAGGCATTTTTTTTAAACCTAATGCACCTGAAACCTCAACTTTTATTTGGCTGTATGAGGGGGTTGTGGCATGCTGATTGTTTTTGCTTTTATGTGCATGTATAAAAACTTGTTTGATTTAAAATTATATTAACTTTATTGCAAGTGCATGTTGATTGGGAATAACAGCAGCACCTTGGCACAAAAAGGGAATTACCTTGTCCAAAGTAAGGATGTCACTGGTGATGCAGCAAATGAATTTCAGTAGAATCATTGCAGTTTGGTTTTTTTTTTTTTCTTGTGGGGAAGGGGAAAAGAAACTTTTCTCTAGGTGGAATAACTGATTATGTGGAGAATTTTTATTTCTTTCAGCGGTGGGTGTCTGAGAAGTTCATTGTTGAGGGGTTAAGAGAGTTCGAGCTGTTTGGAGGTAAGTTTTCCTCTTGGTAAATGACATTGCTAGAAATGTTTTATTTTAGGTGTAGAGCTTGGTAATTTGGTAGTAAAGAGGTATCTTATCACTAAAAGAGATGATTTAAATCTCATTGTAAATCCAGGTATTCAAGCTGGCTAAGCCCAGAAATTTATTGTGGAAGTGTCCAAGATCTAGCAAGTTATTTGGAAATCATTTTCATATTGTTAACAGTACTAAATTAGTTCTGTATTGGTGAGCATAAACCACATTTTTTTGTATGCAAAAAAAAATTTGGGGTTTGGGAAGATTAATTGTAATTTTCTGAGTAAAAATGGATTTTGAAACTGCTGATAGCTCCCCAGGAGCAGGAGCTGATGGGTTTGTGCTCTGCTTCTGCATAACAAAGTTGCCCACTAGGATGCCAAATTCCTGACCAATGACATGGAAAACAAGCAGAGCATAGGAAATGTCTTGATTTTGAGCTTCCAGGTGGAGTAAAGGAATTTTTATTGCTTTGAATAATCTTAGATTGTTTCTTCTGTATTTTAGAGTAATCTCTGAATGTGTTTGTAATCATGGAATTGTTTGGGTTGGACGGGACCTTTAAAGATCACCAAGTCCAGCCCCCCCTGCAATAAGCAGGGACATGATAGAAGGTTAATATTTATAGTAAAATAAATTGTCACCTTTCATTTATGTCAAATGTGCCAACAGTAGCACAATTTGATCTTATACATGTACTGCAGTATGAATAGTGCTGCAATTTTGTGTGCAAATTCAATGTCTTTGTGTAAACCAAAAAAATCATGTATATTTGATATCAAAAAGGGTCATCTAGGGTTATTTATAGTTTTCCAACTATATTTTAATGGGTATCTGTTGAACACAACATGGTGAACAATTAATTTCTTTACTCCAGAGCAGCCTCCGGGTGACTCTCGGAGAAAAGTAAGTGACTTGTGCAGGCTGTGGTGCTGTGGTTCATTGCATGGAGATTATTCCTTGTGGAAGTTTGATTTTTCTTTTTATCTTAGTTATATATCTCATCTCAATATTTAGCTCTACAAGTGTGGAAACAGGTTTCACCCTGGAGTGGAGATTTTGGTGTGTGGTTTTCAAAGTATATGTGATAACTCAAAAATTGAAACTTAATCTCTTGGATTTCAATTTGTTTGTCATTCTCCTCCCCCCAGCCCATCAAGGGTCTCTTTTTGAGGTGATTTAGTTCTGATCCTTCAGAGAAGGAAGGAAGGGTTTACTTTTATGAAACTTTTGAAAAGCATTTGTTCTGCAGGCCCTGACTGCTCACTGTCTGGTTTATAATGAGCATGTAACATGAAATATCACAATTTACAATAGAGTATCTTAATCTAAATGATTCCCCACCTCCCCACACCACAGGTGTGCAGGTGTTGCTCTAGTTTAATCTAATTACAAACATGAATTAAGTGTGATTTGATCATAACTGTCTCAGTTCAAGCTGCTTATAGTTGATTTATGTGCCAGTGTCTGACATTTACTGGCACAAACAAAGCTCAAAATAGGAGATGTATATGAAATGTTTTGTATTAAATTGAGTAAATTCACAGCTTTTTAAAAATTGCTGAGTGTTAGACATGCTTGGCTGGAAGCAAATTGAGATTAGCATCTGTTTTGGTTTTTTCCAAGGGTTTTCTTGGGGTTTAGACACTTATGCTGATTCTCATTTTGGTGTTTTTACATCTAAACAAAAGCCTGTTTTTTTCCACCAGGGCTGTAGAGAAAGGTACATAATTTGGAGAGGGGGGTGGGAGGAAAATTTTTGTTGCTTATGCTGAAGTGAGGGAGGGAGTGAGGAGGTGGAGGGGAAGACAGCAGAACAAAACTGATATTCCCTCTTCCTAACTCAGATGAATGTCATTTGGCAAATGCAGATCCTTGCAAGCATCACATAACCGACTGTGTTATGGCATTTATGCCAGTAGTTGCCTTTCAAAGATTAATTTCCTTTAAATCTATCTCCAATTTAACTGGACTTCCAAGCCAAAAGCCAGCTCTAAATGAATGTCATGCCATAAAAGCTGTCATATGGGACTTCATTTTGCAGCTGCTTTTGACCATACACCAAAAATTGTCCTGTGTGAAACCACTGAGGAGCTTTTTTGCAGTATCTCATAAATGACATTTCAGTTTAACTTTCTTTTTTAAAACTGTTGTATGATGTTGATAAATTTCTGGTCAAGCTCCTTTTGCATTAACTCTGTTATTGGTCACTGCTAACATGAGGAGAGGTGAGTGAACACCTCATACTGGCAGACTTTTCAATAGGGAATTCACACTGTTCTTCCATTATTGCACAGCCACACCATTAATAAGATAAAATTTATTTAATTCTTTGCATCTGTTTTGTTGGCTTGTGCTCTACCTGGAGTGGACTTTAATAAAGCAAACCACTTACATGTTGCTCAGTGTCTCACCAGCTGTCACTGCTCCATGACTGCTTCCCAGCTTCCTGCTTCCATCTCCTTGCTGGTGCCTTTCTGCTTCAGAGGTTTCTACCTGCCTGTGTGTGTCTCTCCTGGCCATCTTGCTGTTGACAGGACTGTGTGAAATTGCTGAAAGAAATAATGAATGATACAGTTGAGATCAGAATGGACAGGCCACTTTTTAGCAAAAATTTGAAATCCTGAGTCAAAAATTGCTGTGTGTTCTGAGCCAAGAAACAGCACTGTAGTGTTCTCTAAAAGAAAGGCTCTGGGAATGCTGCTCCCAAGGGTTTTAGCTATGCTGAAATGGGACTGAGTTGTTTGTGCTGAAATTATACCAAAGCACCACAGATCTTAATTTTGGCCTTTTCCCTTAATGGAAAATACACCTATTTTAAAGGTGGGCAGTGGGCTGTTCAAAGCCAGCTGAAAAGGAACTTGGGAAGTGTGGCTCTAATTTACTCCCAAGTACATTTAGGCACCCAGAGGTAATTTACAGCAAACTCCTGTCTGTGCTCTTTGCACTGCATTTACCCTGGGCTGAGGGTAGAACACCAAGTTCCTTCTTTTTCAGCTGTCACTGTGTTGTTTCCATCTTTCAGTGATGGAAATAAAAAACAGGGTCTGCTGTCATGGTAGGAAAAGGCACAAACCTCTTCTGCTTGATCTACCATGAGAAAGGGCTGATAAAGGGCATTTGCAGTTGATGAAGAATGAGGTGGAAAAATTGAGCTGGTGTTCCAAATGCCAGGAGGAGTTAATGTGCTGGAAATTTGAGATAACTAAAGACGGTTTTAAATACCACATAAATTTTAATCCCTGTTGAGACGTTCTCCTTGTGACTTTAGACATTTGAAGGAGTTGGAAGGTATAAAAGAACTTGCAAGAAAATTGAAGTTCATCATCTGCAAAATCCAGCTGGGGAAGATTTCAGTGTATGTAAATAAGGCAGAAAGGTTTTTGTCAGATGGAGTGAGGGAAGGGAAAGCTGACAGGCTTGGAAATGCTGCTTCCCTGTGTGGTGTGGGGGTGCTTTTTTCCTTTTTTTCTTTTTTTTTTTTTTTCTCCAGAAGCACTTAGGCTTTGCAGTTTTTTGCTTTCATTTGGAGCTTCCCTTTTCACGTGTGTCTGATTTTCTTCATCACTTGTACCATTCAGCTAAGCAGCTTCCTCAGCTGTGCTGGGCTTATCCCAGGTGAGCAGCTGAAAACCAGGAGCCGCAGCATCTGCCAGGAACGTTGACTGTTATGGTGCAGAGAAGGGCTATGAACAGCTTCTCTTTGGCTCTGGCCCAGGCAACAGGATGGTGGCACAGAAGTTTGTCATTATAAGAGAAAGGCAGTTATGGAAAAGCAGAGTTTAGGCTGTCCTGGGGAATAATAATTGGCTTTATCCAAATATTCCTGAATAAATTCTTGCTTACAGTGATTAACAATCTACTTGTTAGGTGTTTTATAACATAGATGTCTGGATCTTCTGAAATAAGGCATCTCCTGAGCTTCAATTGATAAATGACTATTTTAAATTATTTTGACAGCAATTAAATCCTCTTCTGTATTCCTATTATTTTGAAGTGTACGATAATATCAGGTGCAGATGATTTTTCCAGCTGGTGATCTTTATTTCCTTTGACCTGACTTCATTTTTTTTTCCTCAGACAAATGAGGCGAGCTCCGAGTCGATAGCTTCTTCCCCTAAAAGGGACACCATGAGCAACTTCCTGCCAGACAGCAGCTGCTATGAGTTGCTCACTATCATAGGTAACTCTGGAGGGCTGGAGGATCAGTGTCTGCTCTGTGAAGAAAATAATTTCTGCAGATTTGTTGTCCTTTTCTTGATTGATTGCTTATTTTTGATATGGGATGTCTGCATCTTTGATTTTAAAACCACTTGAATACAAAATGAGATGCCAGTCCTAAGAGGGGCATGTGGTGGGCCAATGATGCTGGGGGTGCAGTACAGTCAGCAGAAGCAGCCTGAAACCTGCTCTTGATGCTCCTAATCACTGTTTCTGCTTCAGTCCTGAATTTGAAGGACAAGATAATTCTGCTGGTTAGGAGGATTCCTCTCAGTGGGGTACATGCCACGGAAGGTGGTATCTGGTGGAACAATTACTCTTTTTTACAAGGCCAAAAGTAGTTTCAGGGATTGAGGGTAAAGGGTATTGAAGGGCCAGGGGCTGGAGCAGTTCCTCTCCTAAAAGCATTACTGAAGCTTCAGTGCTTTCTTTTTCAGGCAGAGGCTTTGAAGACTTGATGGTTGTGAACCTGGCCAGGTATAAACCCACAGGGGAATATGTCACAGTCAGAAGAGTGAACTTGGAGGCCTGCACAAATGAAATGGTCACATTCTTGCAGGTAACACCACTCATCATACAAGCTTAGAAGAGGACAGACAGCAAGAGTTGCTGTCAATACTGCAGTCATGTTTCTGCATTTACTAAATTTAATCAAAATATCTTTTATTTTAGGGGGAGCTTCATGTTTCCAAGCTCTTCAACCACCCTAACATTGTGCCATACAAAGCAACTTTCATAGCTGACAATGAGCTGTGGGTAGTGACTTCTTTCATGGCCTATGGTGAGTGGAGAGGTGGGATCTTTTTTCTGACCCTCACGTTCTGTGAAATGAAATTGAAGAGCTGAAGTGTCCTTGGAGCTTTTGTTCTGACAGGTAGTGTTTCATTTCTTTATAGGTTCTGCAAAAGATTTAATCTGTACCCATTTTACTGATGGGATGACTGAACTGGCCATTGCTTACATTCTCCAAGGCGTCTTGAAGGCACTTGACTACATCCACCATATGGGCTATGTACATAGGTATTGAAAAATACACTGGTCATTTTCCTTCTGGTGGAAGTTCTTGGAAATAAGCGTAGAGCAGAGGGTGAATCAGGAGACACAGAACACATTAAGTTTTGTATTACTTTGCTGTTAGAGCGAATCATTTTGATACTCGTGGGGATTGACTGATCTTACTAAGCTGCATGAAAGTGTCATTGTGGAGCAAACTTACCCAAAGACCACTGTGTATCTAAAATTACAACCCATAACATTTAGTCCTGCATTCTTTGGGAACTTGCAAAGGTGATAAATAGAATCCTGTTAATTGATTTTGCCCAGCATCCAAAGATGGTTGTTAGGAGTCTCAACCTCCTGGTAGGAAGCTGATCAGGTATTGTCCTGTGCATTGAGCTGTTTAGTAGAGACCAGGGAACCTGACTGTTTTCCCTTTTTTCCCCAGGAGTGTTAAAGCCAGCCATATCCTGATCTCTGTAGATGGGAAGGTGTACCTCTCTGGCCTGAGGAGCAACCTGAGCATGATCAACCATGGGCAGCGACTCAAAGTTGTTCATGACTTCCCCAAATACAGCATCAAAGTGCTGCCTTGGCTCAGTCCTGAGGTTTTGCAGCAGGTGTGTTTAAAAGAAACTGTTCGTGTTTAGTGATGTGTTGTATCTGTATAATTTTGTGAGCTTTTAGAGCAAATTGAAGGGGTGTAGGGTGGGAGATGAGAGAACCTGCAGAGTTGCTTTCTTGTGATGAGCTTTAGTCCTTTTTTCTTTTCTTTTTATCCTAAAATCAGTGACCTCTAGCAAGGGGAAGGACACATGAATGCAAGGAAAAAGGAGAGAGGCTAAAGGAAACTGATTTGGAGTGGATGCAGGGCAAGTGGGTAGAATTTGATCTAGTTGACCCAATAGTTTTAATTGTAGGCACCTCTACAGGTTATCTCATTAACAAAATGTTACATCAGATGCAAGTTACCCAGGGCAGATACCATCCCTACAGGCTGGCTGATTTCAGTTACATAAAAGTTGCCCTTAACTGTGTGTTTTAACAAACCAAAAACCCCTCACCACAGTAAACCAGTCTATCTGTGGCTTTTACTCTTCCTGTATTAATCATCTGGGTTTGTTGATTTGCATTTGAATCATGGGTATTTCCCATTCAATCACATCCAAATCCCTGGAGCTAGGTTTTTTTTTTTTCCTTTTCATTTAGAATCTGCAGGGTTACGATGCAAAATCTGACATTTACAGTGTGGGGATAACAGCCTGTGAGCTGGCAAATGGACACGTCCCGTTTAAAGACATGCCTTCTACTCAGGTAAGGTTTGCAAGCTCCTTTCTCATCCTTCATCCCGGCACCTGGAACTGCTTTCCTGCTCTGGGATGTGAACACACAAGGGTGTCCTGCCTGTGTGAATGGAAATAACTCTGCGTGACGTTGCTTGTGCCCCTGCTCTTCCAGATGCTCTTGGAAAAGCTGAATGGGACTGTTCCCTGCCTGCTAGACACCACCACAATTCCTGCTGACGAGCTGACCATGAAGATGTCCCGCTCCAGCGCAAACTACGGGATGGGGGAGAGCACGGCCATGAGCAACGTGCGCGCGGCCAACGGGGAGCCAGCCCTGCACCCCTACCTGCGCACCTTCTCCACCTACTTCCATAACTTCGTGGAGCAGTGCCTCCAGAGGAACCCTGATTTCAGGTAAGCCAGGTGAAAGCTGCTCTCTCCCCCTGTGCTATTCTAGGGCTGGTTAAACTAGGGGAGTTAGCAGATATTGTTTACAGTTTTCTTTCTGAAAGTGTAGCGGAGTGAGGGTGTGCCCCATCTGTTGAGGAGAGCAGTCCAAGTGTGTAGAAGGAGCAGAGTTAACACTTTGAGCTCTTCCTATCTGAGAGCCTGAGGAATTCCTTTGCAGCCTTCCTTGGGGGGATGAGTGGTGCTGCACATCAAGAAAATAAACAACTTGTGTTTCTGGCCCCTGTGAGACCGTGTTTACCCAGTTCCTATCACCACAAATGGCTGCTCTTCAGCCAGCAGAGAGCAATGATGGGAAGTGATCAAAGCTTTTTTATTTTTTTTTTGGTAGTGAGGGTAATCCGTGTACATGACAGACTTTTTGGGGTTGCCCCACTGCTCAGGCACTGTCCTTGGCCAGATGTAGGGGGTGCAAGTATGAAACTTAAAGGTTAGAAGGAGGAGGTTGAACTCCTTGGATAAAATATTACGTGATTGTAAATGCTTAATAAGCAGTGCTATTGCTGAAAAAAGGGAGATACCCAGTACTTGAGAAATGGTTGAGGCAGAAAGAGCCCTGCCTGGTCTTTTCTTGTTCCCACTACCTGACTTCAAGCACTGACTCATTTTCTTGTGTTTGTCCCTCATTCTACCTCCCTTCCACAGGCCAAGCGCAGGCACTCTGCTCAGTCACCCCTTTTTTAAGCAGGTAAGGAACTAATTTATCTACAGGTAAAACACAGTGCTTTGTTTTGTCTTGCTGTGAGGGTGGGGATGTTGAGTTGCTGAATTTTCTGTGATCAGGAAGATTAAGTCAGTTTTTTGACTATTTGTAGTGCAGTGTGATTATTGTCACATCCTCTGGGGAGGTGCTTGGGCTATTCTTGAAGTATCTCTTATCTAAGAGAGGTTTTAAACTGCCTGTCCTGGGAGCCACAACAGCTCTTCCCCTGCAGGCTGCTGAGTTCTGGGGCGAGGCAGTTCTAACCTGCTCCTTCAGGAGACCAAAGGGTGCCCCGTGCATTTCCTGCCTGTTGTTTCTGACTGCAGTGCTGGGTGTGGAGCAGCCCTGTGTGCTCATTCTGTCCTTCCTGTGCAGATCAAGCGCCGTGCTTCCGAAGCACTCCCTGAACTTCTGCGCCCTGTCACCCCCATCACCAATTTGGAAGGGACACTGCCCCAGGATCCCAGTGGCATTTTTGGGTTGGTATCAAATCTGGAGCAGCTGGATGTGGATGACTGGGAATTCTAGAAAAATAAGGACTACACTGAGGAGGAGCTTTCTGGACGTTGTAATTTATTGGTCCTGTTCATAAAAGCTGATGAATGTTACCCACAGAAGAGTGTACAGGTCCGTGGGAAAGAACTTCACCTGCCTGTTTACTTAACAAGTAGCCTGGATACAAATGGATAGATTTGAGCTGGAAAAGGATCAACCCAAGGAGCTGTGGAGTATTCCAGAAGGTGCAGTGCCTGGAGGCCTCATTCTTCCAGCTGAGCACTTGTAGAGCACTCGAGGGGGTTGAGTGAGTCTGTGTACTTATGGTCTCTTATTTATGTGTCTCTAAAAATCACTGGCTTGACAGTTGAGGCTGCATGTCCCTGCCCTTTTTGGTTCTTTCTCTTTTAAGGGTGCCTTAGAGTTGAGGGGAGGTGGGCAGCTTTTAGTTTTGGGCATTCTCTTAGAACTAGCCAAGTTCCTGTAACAGTGTTGTCACAGGGCAAGTTTTAATGGGGGGAAAAAGGAATTCTATTCTTAGTTACTGCTTTGTGATGAAAAATGGGAGATCAAAGACAAGCTGGTGCCATTCCAGGCACTCCTGCTGCACTGGGCATTCCTCTGCAGCACTGGACTCCCCCAGCTTAGAGAGGGCTTTTGAAGACTTCTCAATGCTGAGCACTCTGAACTCCAGGTCAGACAGGGCCTTCCAGCCTCCCCTTCCAGCTTCCTGAGCAGTGTGGATGCCTGTACAACGCACCAGCTTTTTTACCCTGTTCCAGTTGAACTTCCTGTTAGCTGGGCTGGTTTCACAGCACCAAACACTCTTACCTGCCTGTTCTCAGTGACTTACCCTGGCACAGAGGAAAAGTAAATTGATTTTCATGCTGATCCTCTTGCTCACAACTCCTGTACAGAATTAAACTTTAACCTTTTCATTACCACTGCTGTTCTGCCTTCCCTCACTGACTGACAGGTAAAAGCTGCTCACGTGGCTCCCTGATTCATGACTGTGTGACTCTGCCCTGCTGCTGTGGCAGCTCTCCCCTCATTCTGTGGTGTTTGGTTTTTTTTTGGAGGTGTATTTAAGGCTTTTAGTTTGACTTTTTTTTCCAAGGACCATGGGTGCTGGAGGTCATCTGCTCTTTACTGAAGCACTGAGAATCCTTGTGTAGGTGCAGTTGATGGGAGTAGTGGTGCTGGCAAACAGGTCCTTCTTGTGTTTATAAACTGTACTTGAACCCAGATAAAGTTTGTTACTCTAGTTTTTTTTTCCAAAACAAAATAAAATATTTCTGAAGTTGTTTTTTAAGTCTGCTGTTTGTGCAGGATGATGGAGTGAATCACAGAGGGTGACAGGCTGGCTGTGCACGCTTGCTTGTACCTCCTTAGATTCATACAGCTCACCAGTTTATGGAAGTTGCCTTCATGCTTCAGAAACGTACTTCAACCAAAGCAACAAGCTGCCAACACCTGCACATGCTCTTTTCTGAAAGTTTCAGTAAAATTCTCCCATTTGCAGGGGTGTTTGTTAAGTTCAGGCCCAGTTTTGCTTCCTCCCTGTGATCAGGTCTGCCTCCTGATTTAATGTTATTGTTAGTAAGAAGATATTAATTTCCTGGCTTGTTAGGAAATCTTAAAACAGGGCTGATTCAAGAGATGTGTAGCCCACTGAAGTTCTATCCCTGTCTTGAGTTCTAGGAACCAAGACAGGAGGGAATAAATGCCCAGTAACTGCTGTGCTCCAGCTTGCTTTCCCATGAATTAGCATTTTTAGGGTGAAGGATGAACTTAGTGCAAGCTCCTATTTCTCATCCCTGCCTGCAGCTTGCTCCATGCCCAAAGATCAGGGGTTTAAATTAACTTTGTTCCATGCTTACACAGCAGCAAGATCTGTGCACAGTTAGGAGTGAAACAGCAGCACCGTGGTCAGAAGCAGCAATTATGACATTACTGAACATTCACCCTCCTNATGCCCAAAGATCAGGGGCTTAAATTAACTTTGTTCCATGCTTACACAGCAGCAAGATCTGTGCACAGTTAGGAGTGAAACAGCAGCACCGTGGTCAGAAGCAGCAATTATGACATTACTGAACATTCACCCTCCTTCCCCAGCTGCCCTCAGGGGTCTTGGGGGTGGCAGATGCCTCACAGCCCTTGAATCTTACCTGTCCTGCCTTGTGCCCCCACAGGGCTGCAGAGTCCAGCACAGGTGGACACCATTCAGTAGCTCCTGCTTGGATACACAAGCCCTGGCTGCAGCTCTGAGGTTTTTTTTT
>VZUA01051902.1:21461-41485 GCA_013401035.1 Horornis vulcanius
ATTTGTGTTTGGTTTTTTTCCCTTGTGTGCCTTCCCATGTGGTAGAATAGGAGTTAAGTTTTAGAGGCAGAACAAATTTTATCACTTAAATTTTGTTAGGTAAGCAAGGCCACCAAGCTTTGGGTGAGCTAATTTTAAATCTATATGGCTGGTAATTACACAGCAAATGAACAAACAGCTGTACTGACAAAATCCTGTTAGTTTTCAATAGCCCAGGTCTGTGCTGAAGTATCTGTTCAGTTTGGATGCCATTGCTGGTGAGAAAGGACTTGGTCATGTTCAGAAAATGCTTGGTTAATTGGGAATTAAATTTATTATGTGGGGTTGGAAGGCTGAAACGTTACCCGGCAGGTTTTCTAGGGTGAGAGAATACACAGGGATGGGTCATTTCAGGCAATATCATGCCCTCATAAGTCCTCTTTGCAGCCAAAGTCATAAAAACCTTACTGATAAAATATATATATATATTTGTATGTCCACTTTTCTGGTTTCAAACAGGTTATGTTTCAATATTCCAATAGCTGTCAAAAGTAGTGGAGATTAGAAAGGAAAAATAAAGAAATGTATTTCTACCTACCTTTTTGATTGATATTTCGTCATCTGCACTTTTTGTTTTTATTCATCTAGAAATGCTGTGTCACCCCTTGCTTCCATTTAGGTAGTGATTCTACCTAAATTCTGGGTTAAACATGCCAGGTGGCTTTTGAAAAGCAAGAACACTCGTGATTCCTGTATAAATCTGTGTAAAAGCAAACTCTTCCAATCGATGACTACTACATGCTAAACTGTGCTTCCAGAATAGTAAAAAACACTCTATTTTTGTTGACTGTGTGGGGAGTTGTCAATGACTTGCAGTTTTGACCCAGTGGAAGATCAGTTAGAGCATATCTGGTGTTCTGCTTGAACCTTTGCTGTTTATACTTTTGATGGTTGAAGTGACCCACCAGCTTTGATAGATGTCTGCTGCTGCTTCTTTTGGCAAGAAGGGCACAGTTAGAGATGGCCTCTCTTTTTTGAGGTGTTTATTTCTGCTTTTTTCCCTAGTTTTTTTTAAATTATTTTTATTATTTTTCCTCTTTCTTTTCTTTCTCTTTCATACCTGGCATTAAGCATCTCTGTTGACTCCTCATGACATTTTTTATTCTCCCCTTTTCTTTTTCTGCCTTTTCTGAGAAAATGATGTGCCTTGCCCAGGGCGTGTGGGGGAAGTACAAGAGCAATGCTTGAAACTGAATTTGGATGTGGTTGTACCAGGAGCAGTGCTCCAGGAGCTTTAAACTGAATTTGGATGAGGTTGTACCAGGAGCAAAGCTCCAGGAACCTGTGTCTGATTCTTTATTAGCAACAGCAGTAGGTCTGGGGGTATAAATAGGATTAGAAGCCATATTTCCCTTTTTGTGGGACATTTCATGGTTTTGAGGTTGTCTCCATTCCAAGGGTAAAGAAAAGATAAATTATTTTGCAAAACTGGAATATGGAACAAAAATATAATCAAACACAGCATTTTATTCCCTCATATCAATATATTTAGTTCTAACTCCAAGTTTCTAAACATTCACTATTTTTATATGTAATTTAGTAAAAAAAGCAATTAACTAATCTTCGTGGAAGTGGAATGGTACAGAATTCTACAGAGAATTCAAATCAGTTGTTTCACTATTATGACATAATTTCTTTAATTTCCTTTTAACTTCTTTTTTATTCAGTAGTTTAATTGAAAGCTGTAAGACATGTCCAGGCAAAACACTCATTGATACAGGAGAACACTTTTTGTGAAGGGCAGGTAGGGATGAGAAAAAGGCAACGTAAAAAAAAACATGTCAAAACTATCTGTACCTACTCTGAAGCTGAGGAGAGGTGAGGGACAAACTTTTGCCTGAAAATATGCAGAAGACACTGAGGAAGACTGTTTTTGAAAATGTGGGGGTTTTTTGGACAGAAATGCCCCAAAGACGAGAAATTAAAATAAAGGAAGATGTTAATCTCTTTGGCAGTGGAAGACAGTGGGATGGGATACAGACAGAGCTTCACAAATTTCCTTTCATTGACATTATCTGTACATGTTTAAAATGTTAAGGCAGCCATCAGTTCAGATTTCATTATGGCCAAGGAAGAAAGGGCTAAGGAAGCCAGAAGATAGTTGGTGTCAAAGTGACCATGCCATGGTAACATGTGCTTTTTGAAGAGGGAGAGGTGGGAAAAAGGACCACAGGGATAATGGACATCAAAAGATTGTCCAACTTCACAGCTTTGGGAAACTAGTAATGCTTTTGGAAAGATAACACAGTAAGTAAAGGGTGGCTAACTGTAGGATTCTCTTAACATAACAAGTTATCCTTATGGTGACAGTGGGTTATCTTCACAGAACTTGAAGTCAGAGATGAATTCTAAAGAAAAAGTGATTTAAGAAAAGGGCTAGGGAGGAGTGTAAGGGTGTAACAAAGTAAGGGATTATAAAATAAGGCTGTGTTGCAAAATGACTTATGCTGGGGATCATGGAAAGTATTAAGAAAAAGTTTATATCTAGCAGAAGATAAAGAAAAGTGAGAGGTGATTACTTGAAAAATGGGGTTTAATGTTTTTACTTAGTTCCCTGATTCTGACTTTATAGAAACAACTAATTATGACCAGACTGTTAGAAACATATTGTTGTAGTTTTAGTTGTTTTAGATGAATTTGAAGCACTCCACCAGGTGAGATTTAGTATAGAGAAGTGTTTTGCTTGTGGCTACAAAATGAGGTATAGGTGGTGAGCATCTGCAGGAGCAGCTTAGAATCCTTGTGGATAAAACCCAGAATGAGAATCAGTGCTGTCATGGTCCTGCTGAGCTAGCAAATGTAGTCCTCAGATAGGATACCAGAAACATCCACTGTAAGATAAGGGAGGCAATTATTTCACTCTGTTTGACATCAGCTTGGCTTTCCTGGAACAGTATTGCAAGTTTTGGGCAAAACACTTTAAAACAGAACAAGACATGCAGGACAGTGTTGAAAATGTAGAGGAAAGCACTTAGTGTGATGAAAGCTTGGTGAAATATGACTTTGGTGAAATATACCATGTGTAAGGGCTGAAAAACTTGGGTACAAATAAAACAAGAATATGATCACATCTTCAGTCGGGAAATATAAGGGAAGTACAATTTAATCTTCTGCAGTGGAAATTAGATCTACTACTGGAAAATGATTTACGATCTAAGTATGAGAGTGTACAGGAACAACTGCCTTGGTTACCTTCTTCCATCCCATCATCTCTCTTTTCACACCTGGTTCTGCTCTTGTTTTTTATTCTTCATTTTTCAGCATCCTACTCACGTTATATAAGTCAGCCAGATAGCTTCAGTGTCAGTATGGAAAGACAAATACAACTGTGTTTTGAATGCCACTGAGTATTTTCTGATCTGCACCTTCTGCTCTAGATCTGTCCATTTATCTTTTTTCAATATGGTTATGACAGTGACAGTTTATGCAAGGAGTCACTGCATATACTTCTTACTGAACCATTTATTCAGTACTTTTGGTGGTAAACATGAATGTATGGGATCTGTGACTCGTGGTTGATTTCCAGCCATCGCTGAGCTCCATCCTTCTCTGTCTAGTGAATCAGCTGGAATGACTGTGTTTGATTAGATTCTGTCAGCCAAATCCACCCTTAGGGCCACCTCAGTGATTTGACTCAGCCAGGGATGAACTGAGCATCATGTTTCCTGGTATCAGTCATTTGTAATGGAGGATTACGTTGTAATTGTGTGTGGTTTGGATAGAGGAATGCCTAGGAATGAATTACTTGCACTTTTAGTGTTTTAAAAACAGATTTAATTGTAAGGTGTAAAAAATAAGTCTGAAAGCTAAAGATCAGAGCTCCCTTTTGACTACAGTTTTCATTTGTTGCTTTTACATTACATTGATTGTCATTGATTCAGATCAGTCCACATCAGAGCAGATACAAAGGAGCATTTGTCATTGACACAAAATAACTTCTTTTAGTTTTAGAATCACCACATTCTGTGCTATGTGGACTAACAAATGCTGAAATTCAAGATTCTCTTCTAAATTCTCAAACTGCAACGACTGCAATAATGGGGAGAACCAGTAGAATTTTCATTATGTTAGTGTTTTACTGTCTAAAAGATCAGGTGGTCACTAGAAAGGAATGTACTGTGGGGTAAAGAAGTCTTTGTAGGTTAAGTGTCAGCCCCGTCGGTATTTCTCACAGCACAAAGGTTTAAGAAGTGAGGAGGTGTTCTCAGGGACTGCTCAGTGGGTGACTAAATTTCTAAATTCCTGTATTTCAACGTACAGTTTAATGCTATGCAGAGTAACTTGAATCTAAGGTTGAAAATGGGCTCATTTCTTTATCTCTTAGAAAAAGTTGTGCTGTTATTTGCCCCATTTAAAAGCAAGGAAACAAAAATTAAACAGCTTACACTGCAACATTGTGGGGTGGATAGCAGAAGGGTAGGCTGTATTTGTAATAGCCCCTGAAAAAGATCCTTTTTCTCGGTGGATAGAATGTGGGAAACCAGTTGATATTCATGTACTAACCTGAGCTTAGTAACTGGAGCTTTTAAAAAATTATCAATGGCTTTTACAGTACTAAGCGAAACTGTGCTTAAAAGAAAAAAAAGCCAGGGACCAGCCTGTTATAGGTGGAAATCTGTTGTCAGTTAGAAATCTGAAACAAATAGCTGTAGAAATAGAATATTATACAAATTCCAAGTCCATAGGCAAGCAAAATATTCAGTAGTAAAAACAACTGGAATTCTTGTAAGCTTTAATTAAAAAATACAACTAGACTTTAATTAACACCCAGAAAAAGTTGCTTTTGAATATTTTCTCTTTTCAGTCCTCAATAAAGATCCTGTTTTGAAAAAAATTGGAGTCAGCACAGAGGAAACTACTAAAGCAAATGCAGCTCTAATGTATTTGATTGAATTCTTCCCAGCTATGATGATATCTGTCAGAAAAGCCCTCTTAGCCGAGAAAGAGAAGGGAAAAGTGAAGTGGGAAGAAAAGTTATTGGAATTTTTTTTGCAGAAAAAGTAATAAAAATTTTTGGAAATATAGCAAGAGTAGACAATTCATCAGAGAAGCTTTTAGACAGGAAGTTAGAGTGCTAAGGGACTTGGGGAACTCTGGGCCATGTGGAGATGACACTGTCCTCATCACTTCAATACCAGTCAAAAATTTTAGACAGCACTTGACCTTATTCTTCCTTTTTGGACAGATGACGCTTTTCAAATGATGCTGGTGGTGCTGCCAGCAGATTAATTTATAGATCTTGAGTGGACAGATAAAGCTTTCCCAAGCTCAGCCCAGGTGATCAGTCAGAGCACAGTGCAGAAAAATGGCTATTGATGCTTTTCCTTTCCCCTCTCAGAACATCCACTCAGAGCATCTTTCTGCTAATCCTCCTCTGGACTCGAGCTCAGTTTTTTTCTGCTGTTTCCATAGGTCTTTCTTCACCACTGTTTCATTGTCTATAGGAGGGGCAAGAAAATGTCTCACCAACCCTCTGGTGTGATGTATTTCTTACTTGCCATTTCCATCCTGCACTTCCATTGCTTCTGCCAGTATTTGTTTTCTTTCCTTTCACCACATCAGATGTGTCCAGTGTGTCTGTCCTCTTGAACTGAGAATCAAGTGGCTTCTCAGCTGTCATCTGGAAACTTCTGTATTTATTTTCCTTTATAAACTATTTTTTGAAAGTTGAGAAAAATGAGCAGAAAATAGAATAGTAATTATCAGATAAAGTCTATCTCAGCAAGATACTTTTTTCCCCAAGGGCTGCATGTAGGAAGGTGTAAGATAATGAATGATGAGCAGAATTTTCTTAGCACATGGCTGTAGAGCAATTATTGGGAAAACTCACTTTGGGAGAAAAAAATATCTTATGAATGTAGTGGTTTTTCTTCACTTTTTTTGAGAATATTTTTCCAGAAATGCCTGTGTTATATGCATCTTGGGTGATCAACAGTCCCCATGTGAATTGTTGGGGCCTAATTTTTGCTTGGGTAGAGCCAGGATTGGGGTTCTGCTCCCTTTTTCTCTTCATGTGGAAGTGCCTAAGATTATTTACTTTATTTCATTTTAAAGCACCAGTCTGTGTAATGATATTTGTGTTTCCTTTGATAGTTAGAAGTTAGTAAACTTTAACACTTCCCTGTATCTTACTTTTTCTTGGAAAAATTCAGACCTTTTAATGATAGTTTATGAATTTGAGTGGGGCAAGCATTCTAAGATAGTCTCAAATCATACAAAAATACAGAGTAAAAAAGTTTAAAAATTGAATAGAAATACAAGGTACACAGTGTGGAAATGTCGTAAGATTTAGGAAATGACACATTTCAATGCAAAATGTAGCAATTTGCAATTACAATTTATTCTAATTGTGTTCCAGGTACTCTATATTTATTACTTGCCTAAGGAAATCTCACTTCTCTCCTTTTGGCTGCGTTCTTTACCACCTCAGCATTTATATTTATTTATTTATTCCCACAAAAATCTGTGGGTTTTCTTTTTCTGATAACTGCTTGCAAGTTATCCATAGACTTGGAACAGTACTGGATATGTACCTTCATCCTGGCCAAAGAAATGTGTAGGGTTTAGGACTGGACTGATTCCAATGCTGTGGAATTACACAGAAAGAATCTCATTCAGCTAGGACCGAGGTCATGGATGAGCTTTGATGAGCTGTTTTATCAGTTAATAAAAATAATAATAATTTCCACACTAATATCAATAATGGGTTTTTTGTTTGTTTTACTACATCTTTTACTATCATTTTGTGTGCTTCCCCCCCACCCTCCCCAAAAGAATATTTGCATGGAATAGTATTTTGTTAATTAGAGGATCTTTTACTGTATAGGCACTCACTGTGATCTGAGAAAGACATCTGGACAGCCAGTGCAGAGTCCTTACATCTAGAAATAGAGCTAACTAAATTAAATTATGATTACATCCTTGTAGAGACTTTTAGGAGCATTGGGTAGTGAGAAGTGAAGTGTGGGAGGACAGTGAGGATGGGAGTTGGACAGGTGATCATGCACCTTGTATTAGAAGGTTTTCTGTGGTAAGAAAAGTGGATGGTGTCCTTTATTTAAAGGATTAATCTTTTTATTTCAATATATGTGTGTGTATATACGTGTGTGTGTGTGTGTGTGTTCATGTGGGATGCAGAGAAGCCAGCAATATATATCTTGAATAAATCTATCTACAGGGTAAGCTGTGGTAAACCTTGTAGAAAAATAGCTAACTGAATGATGTTTTGTGGATTTTCAACAAGTGTTCATTTATAGATGTAAGCAGTGCATTGAGGGGAGTTAGAATAACCCACCAAAGAGTATTGATACTACTGAAAAAATCCAAATAAATCTCCAGCTTGTGTCCATGAGCATCCTTGGTCTCACTGCTGTTCTGTTTAATCCTCCAGTTTTCTCAGGGATGTGTTTTCTGGAAATATGTTTTGGTTCTTTAAATTATTAATGTCATTAAAATTTATATTT
The DNA here is from genome assembly GCA_013401035.1 of Horornis vulcanius. Taxonomy (NCBI): domain Eukaryota; kingdom Metazoa; phylum Chordata; class Aves; order Passeriformes; family Scotocercidae; genus Horornis; species Horornis vulcanius. The sequence goes on from VZUA01051902.1 coordinate 28,964, forward strand.
TTTTTTGTTATTACCTCTAGGAAAACAGAGATTGTAATGTGAAACATAATTGTCTCATTTTGTGATTTGTGTTACGATAGTTGAACACAACTAAAGCAGATTTAAGTATTCCCCTGAGCAATAAGACGTGGAATTGCAAACTAACTGAAGTTCTTTGTGTGCAGATAAATAAACAGATAAACCAATTCCACAAATGACCAGTGTTTGCGTTTCTGAGCCATCTTTGAAAGGCTGTGTATCACTTAGATGGGACACAAAATGTGTGTGGTGAGAGCTGAACTGAAGGTTTGGATGATTTGTGATTCTTTTTTCAGATGGTTTTCAACCATTTGGTCTGAGTGTGCCTACCAAGGGAAGCAGCCTCGGAGGTTATGAGTTAAAGCTATGCCATAAAATTGTCTCTCCCTTAGACTTCAGCTTAGACATGGTCTGTGGTTTTAACACCCCCAGATGCACAGAGGGGAAATCTGGAGGGGTCTGTAGAGCGTGTGGCTCTGCTACACTGTCTCCCTTCAAGGCTAGAAAATGCTGCCCAGCATTTTCTATTAAGCCTCAAAAATCTTTGTCTTCTATAAGAATAAATTTGTTTTCTGATTTACTGTTTTCATGCCACCCCAGTTGGTCTGTCATTAATGCAATGAATTTCACCTTCTGCAAAGTTAAAAATTCATGTTCCTAAAAAAACAATGGGAAACAGGCAAAGAAGCACTAAATTGAGCCAAGGTACAGTACTAGTCAACCATAACAAGTAATTATTATAACCCCATGGTCATTTCACTCACAGCTTGACAGAAAAAATGGCAAGAAAACAAAGTAATTTTTTTTTTCTTGAATGTTAAATGTCCAGGGCCAGGTTCACTTCTGCTGATGATGCATCACAAGGTGTGGGCCCTGCTGACCAAGTACCTGCAGCCACATGGGTTATGTGCAGCCCCCTAAGCTGCAAGGGGCTGAGAGAGCCCTGTGCAGGCTGGGTGCTGGGCTGGCCCAGCTGTGCAGCCAGGGCAGTCCAGCTGTGCTGGGGACAGGCTGATGTCACTTGCAGATGCTGCTGTGGCCCTGGTGAAGAGCTGGGATGCACAGCAGGTGCCTGGGGGATGAGTGCAGGCAGCAGTGCCTGCCTTTCCTCACAGTGAATTCCTGCCAGGACAAAAACATCACAAGCTGTACCTTTGTTATGATTTCAGGATCAGCTAAGCCTGTGATTTTCAAACTGGGGTGAAAAAAAGGAGGTTGTGGTTTTGTGTGTTTCTTTAAACACATGATGTGTAAAGCATGAAGTTGAGCTGGTTTCAGTCTCTCTGTAAGAGCAGTTGGTGCAGGCTCTGTCTGGAGCCTGCAGTCTGGATGGATTAGGGGTGTGTGAAGGTCTGCAGAAAAGCTTTAGAAATTGTGAAGCCTGGGAAGAAAAGCAGCCTGTCCTTGAGGTCTCCTTATATCTTATCCCAGTTTATTCTGTGTGCAGAAACTGATGTTCCTAAATGTGTCAAACCCCTCCATAAAGTTTCTCCTATTTTTTATTTCCTAATACAGACAACCTCAAAAGACTTCCTTGGGTCATTATCAGGATTAGTCTGCAGGAATGATCTACTGTACTTATGGGAAAAGTGTTCTCTTGTAATGTTGCTCACAGGTGAAAGAGCCATATTTCCTGAAGACTGCTATGTTTTTCAATTGTTATTTTGTCCTGAGGATATAGTGAGGTTCTAGCCTGTCAAACAAAGGGTCTTTCTATATAAATTTCATTTCTAGGGGTTTTTTTTTTGTGATTTGTTTTTGGTTTTTTTTTTTAGAAATCTATTGAGACCATTTTAGTGCTTTCCTTTGAGGAACTACATCTGCAAAATTGTAGTATTGCCAAGATAGATGGTACTGTGTTAGGCTGTTTCCTTTTGTTTCAGGTGATGTATAAAAAAATAGCATTGCTGTTATTAAACACAAAATAACATTTGGCCTATACTAAGCATATGCATCTGTAACATTTTTCTCCTATTGTCTTGTAAAAAAAAACATTTAACCAATAATGAAAGAACTACATCAAATGTCTGGACTAATACATGTTTTTAAATGACTGTGTCTCCGTTCACAGGAAATCACTGATAATGAAATATTAGAGTTGGTGCACAGTGCTCTGGGGAGGATGACAGTTATCCGGCAGATCTTCCCTCTGGCACGGGACAACAGCCAGAGGTGCATGAGGAACAACCACCGGATATCATCCCTGCTGTGTGACCCACAGGAAGGCTACCTTCAGATGCTGCAGGTCAGTAGCTGTGCACAGCAGAAAAAAGGCCATCTTAGCAATTTGCCATGGGACAGTTTTCTGTGGCTCTATTATCTCAGAGGAGGAAGGAAATGAGTACAGATAAATCTGAGGATGTAACCTTTGGTTAACTTTGCTTGACTTTATTACTTTATTTTATTTCCCAGTGCAGCATGCTGAGGTGTGATGTTACGTCCATGAAGCACCAGCAAGTGGTTACACTACCTCAGAGCTCATTTTGCATATTTCATTCTCTTAAGGATCTTTTAATATTTGAAAAATGTTGTGCCATCATAGTCCTGTAGTACTATGCTTGCTTAATGTATTTATGCCTATTAGACATCTGTTGTGAAAGAGTTAATCTGGGAGGATAATAGAACTCTGATAGGTATTGGGCTGTGGAACATTTCATATTTAGGTAATGGACTGAATCAAGCTGATGTGTTCAGTCTGACCCTTTTCAATAGTCTCAGAAGTCTCCAGCAGCTGATAACTGTCTGAGCGTGTAAAATATGCACTGCTAGTTCAAGTTTCAGGTTTTGGTAACACATTTGACTCTGGTGTTAGCAACATCTTGACATTTCTTGGCAATTTGTCTGTCAGATATCAGAATTTTTCTTGCAGTAATTTAAATATTATTTAATAGGTGCTATTTCCAATGATAGTGCAATAGTTCAGAAACGAAGGCCTTGGACTTTCAATGGGACTTGTGTATTTTGGTTTACTTTAGACACAGTTAAAAATCTAATTTGTATCACTGTTGAACGTGTTGGATATAGCTATAAACTTTAGTGGGACTTAGAATATAAACTCTCTTAAAACCATTTATTTGCAAACTTAGTCTTAAATGGAAATGGATAGGGTGAGGACACAGTGGTTGAGCCTGTGGGCTCTCCAGTGTGGGTGTGTGTGGTGGGGTGATGGAGAAGGGGCTTGGATAGCCTTGGGGAGGGCTGTCACCAGCCTGGGCTGCTGCAGCCTGGTCAGGAGGGTGGTGTGAGGTCAGGGCTCCTGCAAGATGGAACTCCTGTCCTGCCTTGGAAGAGTTTCAGACCAGGAGAGGCAGGGAGATTGTCAGGAAGACAAGTGGATTAAGATTTCCCAAGGGATAGAGGTATTAGTTTTACTTATTTGCACCCTTCTAAAAAGTTGTAGCTGCAGAGACTGAAATCCTTTAAGGGACAGATACAAACAGTTCCTCCTTGAAGAGAAGCTCTGCTTCAGGCTCAGGTTCTGTCCTAGCAATGGCAAAGTTTGGAAAAAGCCAAACACACCCCGTGTAGTTCTGAGCGTGGCTGTATTCTTTCTGCACAGGGGAAAGTCTATGTCTGCCTTGGCTCAGAAAGCAAAGACACTTTTGATCTTTGTTAGTAACTCTGAGGTATGCTGTAATGAGAACAAAGGCCGCTCATTTCCGAGGATCAAAGCAATTTCTAGTATGATGAAAAATTATCTATGCTGCACCAACAAATCACTCATTGGGGAATAATCTTCCATTACAGCAGGATTTTGAGTATTGCTGCCCATGCTGGTTTATGCATAATCTAATTCAGAGACTCATCTGAAGCGCTCTGACAGGCCTGTGAGCAAGTTCTAATTTGCAAATTTGCAAACTGGTAACTGGCTCACTAGCACCAGCAGCCTCATGTCCTATTACTAAATTTCATTGATAAGGACCTTTAGGTAAGGACCCTTTTTCTTCTGATTTCCAGATGTGGATTTTGGGAAACAAAGCAGTCTGAGTTTCTATTTTCCAGAAATATTATACCACCTTAGAAACTGTCCTTGAGAGAATGGTGTGGTAGTGTTATGCTTTGCCCATTACTTCCTTCTCCATGAACTTAAAAACAAGACAGATAAAGAAATGCAGAGGTAAAATATTTTTGGCCGCTGATTCCATAGCTTTCATGTCCAATTGCATTGGCATGAAGGACAGAGGGCACATGTGACAGCTCTCCAAATTAGCTGTCCCCAGTGTATTTTTAAGTATCTATAGATTGAATACAGGATATTTTTATCATGTGCAGTCATACCTGAACTGCTCCACAGCTACATTTATTTTTCAAAAGTTTTACCAAAATGTCTTATGTAACACCTTGTGGACATGCAGCTCATATTAATTTGAGTGTGACTGACATGTTATTAATGGTCCTGTAATTCAGGTACTTGCAGTTTTCTGTTTCCTTTTTCCTGCTTAAAAAAACACAAACCAGTGGTGACCTTTTGCTGTAGAGAAGTACATCACTGAATTACCCCCGCTGCCGGAGGCTGCAGGAGCTCCAAGCTCCATGTCAGGCTGGATCCACCAGAGGCAGTGACTGCCTGCCAGCACTGAGTCTTTGTGTTGCTTTGAAGTACTTTGATTAACACCACAGTTTGGAAATCCCTGCCTCATTCTCCCTTGGGCAGTCTCATATTAATAATTGTTTGTTGTCAAGGTAACTTACCGGCTATTGTTGGTTAATTATTTATTTAATGACTTTGACGAAGAATAAGCTAATCTCTGTCAACCTCTAGCAGTAGCGTTTTTCTAGGGGAGAATTTAGCACTTTTAACAAGCTAGTGAAGAAAGAAACATTTACGTCATGGATTATTAACTTTGTTCTGGCTAAATTAATGAAAATCTTTTTGGAACGATTTTGTTCTCTGTGTCTTTAGTACCATATCCTGGAAGGTTGTTTTTCAGTGGGTGATCATCCCGGTTTGGCATTCTGACAAGCCTTTTAAAGATCAGGCTGTTCTGCAAGCTCATCCAAAAACTCATCTGTTCTGAATGCTTTGTGGAAATCCAATCTTATTCCATCAACCCACTTGTCAAAATTTTGCTCATGCCCTTATTTCTTGCTCGTATAATATACTCAGCTGGGTTTCTGCTTTAAGTGGAGAAAAGGCTTTATAAAGTTTCCTGTCTTGATCATTTTATTTGACTTTGGAGGACTGCATTTCTCTCTGTCTTATTCAGGTAGGATTTTTTGTGCATCTCATTTGCTTCTGGTAAGTGGAAGAGACACAGTTTAGATCTTGTTTTCTTCCATTCGCCACTGGTATCCTGTGGTTTGGGCCATCAGTGTTGTCAGTGTTGCCTCATCTGGAGAAAAAGCACTGAAGCACTTCAGGATTTATAGCTAAATCTAGGTAGACCTGGCCAGACCTAGTATGTATCCTCACATGGCATTTGAATGGTATATAATGGTATAATTGCTATTAAACCTTTTAGATGATTTCAGAAATATTCTTACAGACTCAATTTGAAAAACTGTTGCTGTATAACTTGCTTCTTTCCAAAATATTTCCCTATAAGTATTAGTTTTGGCACTCTACAAATTTGATTTTTGATGAAGGTATTTTTTTCTTTCATCAGGTTAGTTGCAATGCATTCATAAATTCAACAAAAGATTTTTTTGTTTATGTTTTTTAAGGAAGAGTTCTCTTTAGAAATGCAATTCCCATTAGTTTGCTTTTGCCCTTGCTTACCATTTATGTAGTTGATGAGTTCAATCCATGTAAGAGTCTAAAGATACTGAAATATGTTACAGGGACACAGTATATCTGAAATCATTTAGCATGACCCAAAATACATAGTAGGATTGAAACTAAATGAGGTTATTCCTGATTGAGGGTTCAGCCTCTCTACTGAAGAATTATTCCAGGCATTGCTTGGATATATTTGAGATGTTGAGAAGTGTGGGAGGGTGTTCATTGAAAGATCTGATCTTCTCCTTGAGTAAAAATTCCACTCTTCAGTGATGTGTCCGTCAGATATCTATGGAGGCATCACTTAGCAGTTGCTCCTATAAAGCTGGGGTTTTATTTCTGATGTATTTTCTATTCAGGAGTTACTGCAATTTAACTATTGCAAGTGAAGTCATTTTTTTAGGATGTGTTTGAGTGCCTAAACTTAAGGGCCTGATCCTGCAGTTTTGTCCAACTAAATGGCCTTATTCATATTTGGCTTGTTAACACTGCTGTTATTACACAACTGTAGAGTGCTACTGAGGGGCAGTAAATATTGATTAAACCCTATTAAAGCATTCCCTTTCTCCCCTAAAGGATTGATGAGCCACATTTTTCCATTTCTTTCAGTGCAAACCTACCATTTGCTAGTCTCTTTAGCAAAGTTTAATTTGGATTTTTGGCCAGATGTTCAGTTTGAGCGAAATTGTTTCTGAGTGCAATGTGAATGTAAAGTATCCTTGGACTGACTTTACTGCCCATTGCACAGCACAAATCTCTCCCTGAAGCCCAATGCCCTGTGTTTTCTATAAGGTGTGTTAGCAGAAGAATTCATTAAAAACCCCAAAGAATTGCGGGTGTCTCGTGGCCGTGGGGATTTTGTGATCATGTTGCAGGCTGAAACCCCAGGCAGGCTCCGCAGTGATCTTTTCCTCTCTGCCTCTTTTGACTGCTGGACTTCTCTATTTGCATAATTATTTCATTGAATTTTTGCTCAGTGCTCAATCATGAAGCAGACAATAGTGGCTCAGAGAAAGCATCACTACCTCCATTTTTCATTTGTTATTGCCTCTGAAACCTAATTTGTACTTATATTTATTTATAAATGAGGTAGGATAAAATTATTATCTTGTATGCTGTTTTGCAGTTCCAGCATTTACCTCTTGTCCTTCTGTTTGACTCTTGGTTGTGTTCAGTTTTCCTTATCAAGGCACTCCTACTAGAGTTTCCTTGCATGGTTAGTGTTAGCTGTGCCAAATTGCTGAGATGTTCAGTGAGTGAAGCCAATGCCTCCAGCTAACAAACTTGAGCATTACAGGGTAATCCAGGACTTGTATTATTGTTGACATGTTGTTACAAAAAATACTGGCAAAGAAAACATGCATAATGATGTTAAATGCCCATAATAAATAGCTGAAGGACAGTGAGCATTCAGAGAATAGAACCTGTAAGAAGGGAAGAGTGTTGTGATGTGTGTAGCCATATAAAAACAGGAGAAAATTAAAAAGGAAAGAAGAACTGCTTATCAATTGAAAAGAGATTCTGAGCATGCAGTCTTACAAAGAACTCTTCGGAAAGCTCATTGAAATACTTAAAACTAGAATGGGCAAACCACTAAATAATACACTGGTTAGATTCCTTACTGTCAGAAGGCTTGAATAAATATACAGCTGAGGCCTGTTTTTTGGTGGTTGTACGAGAATTTTAGTCATTTGATTTCATTTGCCTTAGAGATAATAAATAAATAGACCTTTGGAAGTTTGAAGCTGACATTTGAGTCTTTAATGAACGTTTGTTTTTTGACTGTGTTTCCCGTGAATGGCAGACTGCTGGCTGGGATTTCGCTCTCCCTGAGCAGCAAGCGTGTTATGTATAGGATAGGCACTGTCTCACAGTGGGCTCTGCCCACGAGAGGGGCTGCTGGCTGTGGGCAGGACCAGGACAAACAGCAGCCAGCCCCCAGGCTCCTGAGGCAGCCCTGGGGACAGTGGTGAGGGGACAGGGATGTGGGGTGGCACTTGGTGTGCCCCCACCCGGCTGGGGCTGCTGAAGGGGGTTCTGCAGTGCAGGCCTCCTTCTCCAGGAATGGCCGGGCTCCATCTCCTGGTGCAGGGACCTGCCCCGGGAAGTGTCCAGGCACAGAACCTCCAGAGACACCTCTCTGAGCTGCAGGAGGCATGGAAAAGGGGAGGAACATCAGGGAGCCTGGGGAGGAGCTGGAGAGCTGGCTCCAAGCAGTCTGCAGTGGACCAACAGACAAACAGACCCAAAGTCTCCCACTGGCACACCCAGGAGGGAGGGAGGAGGGCCAGAGGTGAGGAGAGTGAAAACTTGCAAAAGCAAGGTCCTGCAGCAGGAAGAGACTTTCCCCAAAGCCTGAAGTGCCCTTGCAGAGCCACTTCACCACTTTGCAGACTGAAAAGACCCTTGACATCAGGGGAGAGGCTGGAGATGAGTAAGGCAGTCTCATCTGCTCCTCATGTAGCATCAGGCAGCAGGTGAGAGTAGCAGGTGATGTTCTTCTGAGAGACATGGAGGCACCTGATTGCTGATACAACATTGTACCAGGGATGTGACTGAGACTACCAGGCTCATACAGCCTGCTGACCATTATCTGCTGCTGTTGAACCATGTGGGCCGCAGTGATACAGCCAGGAGTGGTCTGAGGAGGATCCAGAAGGAAGAGGAAGTCAGCCAAAAATGCCAGGAGGCCTGCATGGATGAAAAAGTTATTCCTGATAAACCCAAAACACTTAAAAGGAAGTCTACAGAGACTGGAATCTGGGACAGGAAGCTGGTGAGAAATACAGAGAAATTGTCTGAGCAGTTAGAGATCAAGTTTGGAAAACTAAAGCTCTGATAGAATTAAGTCTGGTGACAAATGTTAAGGGAAAGTCCAAAATCTTCTGTATGTACAGCTGATGATAAAAGGAAAATGAGGGAAAATATGGATCCTCACGGAATGGGAATAGGAGACTAGGTTACTCAGGGTAAGGAGAAGGCTGAGGTACTCAATGATTTATTTGCCTCAGTCCTCACTGGCAAGTGCTCCAGTCACATTGTGAGTGCCCCATCCCTGGCAGTGTCCAAGGCCAGGATGGACAGGGCTTTGAGCAACCTGATCTAGTGAATGGCATTTCTGCCCACACCAGGGGGGTTGGAATTGGATAATCTTTAAATGTCCCTTCCAACCCAAGAAATTCTGCCATTCTTTGAAATGTATTTAAGAAAATGAAACAGGTCAAATTTTTAGTCCCTCTGCTCTAACAATATCCTTGTTAACACACCATTGTACCGTAAATAAACCATCAATCTTTGCTGCAATTGGTAGGATGCACTCTGTCATTAGAGAGACAAATGTACAACTGCACTGGGCAGTACTAGAACTCAGAAAGTTGACACACAGGTTTAGGACATGCTGGGGTGTGCATAGCAATCACCATGATCACTCTCCTCAGGCAGCAGGCATTTCTGGCAGGCTGCACTTGCTCTGAACTCCTCTTCCATCTGCTTCATCCTTGGAGCTGACTTCTGTGGCCACTCACAGAGCGGTTTTGGCAGCAGCAGGGTACAGATGCCCAGCTTGGGAATGAGTTTTTGAAGTAGTGGCATCTCAGTGTCAGCTTTCCTTCCAGCTAATCTCTTCAGCATTCTCTGGCTGGACTCCTGGCTCTGCTGGCCCCTCAGCAGTTGGGGTCAGCCTTTGTGGCTTGCTGGCCTTCTCAGAAGAGCACTTGTCTGTGATTAGCCCCTCTGAAGGAGCTAAGAGCTTTCTTCATCTGTAACTTTAAAAGTAAAATCATTCTGGAAAATCTCATCAAGTTCACAATAGAAACTTCTATGAAATGACATTTAATACTGTGATAGATTTCCATTCTTGAAAATTTCTGCTGTGCTCTACTAGTGTATGGTGGATTTATTTCTTTAGTGTAAAAAAGAGCTTCATAAAGTCTGGAATAATTTCCAGAAGATAAACCAGAACATACCTAAAATTATTCATGTACAGGGTATATTCTTTAGCGTATTGGTGAAGCACTCACCATCATTCTTATAGCAGATAGATCAAAAGTACCTTTTTTCAGTACCTCCAGCTCTTACACTCTCGGCAATGGAGTAAAAGAATAACTAAAAATTACTGTCACTTTCTCCAAACATGACCAAAATTAAATACTTTGTTCTAGTCTAAAAAATTTTATTATATTAAGGGCAATCTCTTCAGACAGATAAATGCCCTTTCCTCCTCTGTTCCCTTGTGAATATCCAAATAGGTGAATTAAAAAAAATGCTCCAGAGCTTTGAAAATGTAAAGTAGCCAAGTATGTTGCCTTATTTTGCTTCTGTCTTGCTTCCAAGTCTGAATGCTACCTGAAGATGAATTTTTTAAATTAGCTATTTTCTCATGCCTCTGACAGTACTGGTGGAATCAGAATAAAGCTGAACCCTTGGGTATCTCAAAAATTCCCTTTCAGTGGTCATGTCCATACTCATAGGGAATTTTACAGTTCACTGAAAATTAAAATATGTGTGCAGGTGCAGTAACAAGGGCATACAGGCCATGTCTGCTGAATCCTTTTTCTTTTCACAACATCACTGTTCTGGAGGTTACAGCAAACTCATGTTGCAAATATGATTTAGGACATATGCAGAGATTTTACTGTATTTAAATGTAATAAAGAAAATTATTATAACCCTGAATTTACTGTGAGATCAGGCCAGAATGTTTGTGGGGTTTTTTTTGGTTTTTGGGGTTTTTTTATTCTTACTATTACAGATCCAGCCTTAGTTTTGGAAATTTTGATGCTGTTTTTTTCCTAGCTTGCATATTTGCTGTTCTAAAATGGAAGTGTTAATTGTGTGAGTAAGATGCAACTTACTCTTCCATAGGATATTGACTCTTCAATGAGTAATGAGTAAGATGTAGTTATGCATGCATGTCATTTTTACTGGAGTAAATAGAGTACGATTATATGAAGGAAGGAATTTTGCTGATTAAAAAGCACCATTTACTCATGTTTGGGATGAGGCTTTCAGCGGAAGAGAACCAGAGTGGCAAAATACCAGTGGAAAATAGAACATGCAGAATATTCTTTCCATTGCAAAAAGTACCTTGGTGTATTCTCTGCAACATTTTCCTCTGCCTTGGTACAGATCTCTAGCTGTAGAATAAGGACAAATGTAGTGGGAGACTCTTCTTGTCCAGACCCCGTCTTACTATCTCTCTGTTTGTAGCATTCTTTCAGAAGAAATTAATGGAACAATGGTGATGTAAAGTCCATTAAATCTCTAGCTGAACTATAAGGAGGATTAGGTCGGTAAACACAGGATTGGTTTGTTTTGCTCTGCAGCAGGAGGTAATCTGAGTTGTGTGCAAGGTAGTGCAGGCTGAGATCCTCAGTGCAATTCTCCCAAGCTCTGTCAGTCACATGTGCAGAGCTGTGGTGTCTTCTCCAAGCACACGAAAAGCAGAAAACTGCGTACCCAAGTGCATCTGATATTTTGCCTTAGAGCTCTCTGCTAGCAAACCAAGCGCTGTTTTTGGGAATGAGGCTGCAGTTTTCCAGAACTGCAAAAGAACCAGTGCCAAACGGAGAAGACACAAAGCGTTTCTGGGAGTTCCAAGGCAACAGACAATTAGTTGTCAGTTAAAAGTGAGTGTGTAAAAACAAATTCTCTTGGGAGCAGAGAGGATCATGAAGGCTTATAAGAAATGGCATTTTTCCTTTTATATGTAAAACCTATTTCTAAGAAGGTGGATTTTGTGGTGTATAGTTTGGGGTGGTGTATCTTGTGAGGTTTGTTTTGAGTTTTTTTCTGTCAAGAGTTGTTTAACCCATAAGAAAAGTGCCCTCTTGAATAATAAGGACCCACTTGGTTGCTTTATTTGAAAGTTGTTTGGAAATATTTGCAGAATAGGGAAACAAATGGAATTGAGAAGAAGAAACTTGTTTGCTGGGACTCTTATTAACTCTTGAACTACTTTTCTTAAAACCAGAGGAAGTATGGCATATAGCTACTTCAGAAAACATTCTAAAAAGAACAGGTTTAACTGCATAAAATAACAAATTCAAACAATGTGGAGTGCTTGTTCAGCAAGGCTGGAAAGAAAAGAAGGGAAAATAGATGGCCATGCCAGATGAGAGAGATTCTCCCTGATAGTATCTCATGGGTTTTACATTGTTTTCATGTTAAGATCTCTTTTTATGCTTTGTCACTTAAATAAGTGTGGATTTGCAACATCTTTTTTTCCTTGTATTTTGATTCTTTCAAAATTAATTTTTGCTTATGTATCTTTTGTTCAGATTTATTTATACTAGAAGATATTTCAAAGTGCCTAGGTTTTCAATTTACTCAAACTCCAGATTACAGAACATGAAACATTTTGTTTCTGAAGATTAGCATCTTACAGACATCAGAAGTTTACTTGCAGCCAGTGATTCAACAGTTATATATGTTTAAGCTTTCACAGAGTGACACTTTTATTGGGACACCTAGTGAGTCACATTTATAGGAAGTATGCAGCTGAATTAACTTCCACCTGCAACCCTTTCCTGGTCTGTAGGCATTACTTTCTAAGGGGAACAAGGAAAACCCAGGAGATAAATGGCAAAGTCAGGGATGACCATGATTAAAGCCTACAGCTAGAAGAAATATTATTATTATTTAGTAATAGTAGTAGTAGTGTTGTTGTATTAATAAAAAAGCTATATCTGGCCAATGATGTAAAGTGAAGATTTGAGTTTAATAAAGACTAAATCTAAGCCCCTGTACATACATTTGAAGAAGAGTGCAGTTGAACTCTGGGAACA